>JNEV01001382.1:0-90198 GCA_000697495.1 Saksenaea oblongispora B3353
TTTTTTTCCCCCCCCCCCCCCCCCCTCCTACTTTATTATCATCCGAAAAATGCTGACAGCTGAAAATCACTAGTGACGGCCGCAGTTGGCTGGTAAAGGCAGTATTGCTACCCCCCTGCCTTTCAACATGCGGGAAAATAAAAACAGATAGTTCTAGATAGGCGAGAAAAATTAAGTACCATCCCGTAGGATCAAACGGCATTTGAAGCTTTCGATTGGTTGTAGTATGCTACGTGCCAACAGGAAGATAATAATTCAGGCACAGACCTCAATAGCATTTAGGCATCTGTAGGTCCAATGATCTGCTTCTGATTCAAACGCGGTTTATGATTTATTTGATAATTACATCTTGTAGCAATTATGCAATAAGTATAAACTTTTTGTAAGTAGCTGATGAATGCAATGAAATTTGAGAAGATATTTCTAAGCAATATTTTCAAAAAGTCTCTGAGGAGTCCATTGGCTTTTACTCTCCCTATCTGACAGCAAACAAATATTTACGGACTGTTCCACCCTTGTCCATGGTATTTCAGAGCCGAGTGAACACGAAATATTGCTATTGGGATCGTTGTATATATCCTTCCACAAGGAATTTTCCCGGAAGTGGGCACCATTTGCCTCAGCTGAGATTACCTCATGTTTACACAATTTTGCCATACGAAAGAACATCTATTTTGAATGTGAGCACCCGAGTAAATTTCATTGAGAAAAACCATAGTAATAATCAATGTAATCGTTACTCTTGGTATACGTTCCGGTCTCGGTGTTAGACGTGGTGCTCCACCATTGTTGTTCAACAGCGTGAACTTAAGACAGGCTGAAATGCATTTGTTGAAGCCAAATGCACCGGCAACATCATAGTTTCGGCGGGCAAATCTGAAAAACGCAATTTAGCAATATAATCCAAATAAAGCACTGAAACCTAGTCTCTTCCAGTAAAAAGCTACATATATCTGACTTGCTCCCTGTGCGTTGTGGAGGGAATTCCTCCGTAGGGAACTCATAAGCAAGCAGCCAACGACCTACTGCTTGCCACAACGATGTCCTTCGCTGGCTTGTGATATGTTGATACTAAAGTACAGTACATGGCTATTTGACTAATACAGTGGTAATACATACTTCATTGACCAAGTTGTTCCTGATTACATAGCGTTTTTCATCGTTGCGAACACCACGGATTTCCTTCACTAACAATAAGCAGCGTTGTTCGGCTTCTTGATAGCTTGGGAATGCATTTTCAAGATAACAATTATTTTGGACCCCTCTTACGAATCTTTGTTTGTCAGAGGACCTGTCAGTTATCTCCAGTATTGTCTCGCTGGGCGCGTTTTTAGTCAGTCCCCAGATAGAAGACACTTTCTTTGTCATAGTCACTTACCTGAGAAAATTTCTCTCTGAAACCTCTTGATCAACCGAAGAGAAATCATCAATATCATCACGGAAGCTTGACTGCAGATAACGTGCCAGATTCCTATACTTGACTTAACATGCTCGAGTATTAAATATGTCATACACATGCACTTCGGGGCTAGCTCGAACGGAAGAACTGGCGCTAGATTCTTCGGAATCATTTAGATCTACGATCATAGTTAGTTCGCTGAAATTTTTATACCATCTACCCAATCTGCGTGTACTTAATCTTTCAGCTATGAGATTATGAAAGTCAATGATCTCAGCATTATCAGATGCGGAGAACATTGTACAGGTACCTATATTTGTTCCAGAGTGAAGAATCCTTCGATCAGTCCCTTTCTTCTTTTTACTGGCACGGGGTATTTCGCCAAGAAGCAAAAGACAACGCGACAAAACCCGTCCATCAATGATTTTTACTTGCATAATGTCACATGACCTCTTCCTTTCCAATGGACCAAAATACATGTCCATATGAAGCCCTTTAAGAGCTTACGAGCTCTCATGGCACATACTACGATTATGCAATATTTAATCTAGAGGATTGTCGATACTGCTATGGACAGGCGTTACTGTTTTTTGCTGTCTCCTATAAAAACAAAGACTTGACACTTTGTCTTGCTCGTCGTTTCGTTTCTACCGGACAGCCACATGCTACAGGGTTACATATGCTAATGCCAGCCTTCAACCAGTCGTACAATGGTCTCTTCCTGTCGGATATTCATAGCATTGAAAGATTTGTCCATATAGTTCCAGAATTTAGCCGCGGGAAGAACACCAAGCCAAAATTCTATAATTACTACCTTATGAATCACGACACCGACAGACATATATGGTCGATCACAGATACTCCTGTTCGTTACCTTAACGAGAAAGACTATGTAGGTGCTCCAGAATCATGGTCAACAGACAATGATTATCATGGGGAAGAGCAAGACGATGAAGAGATCGTAGCAGAGTACCTTGATGATAGTAGCAATGATAACAGTGGATCAGAAGCAGACAGATAAATAAATTGTTAACAATTGTGCACTGGATATTCCAAAATTTTCCTCAAAACGAGGAAAAACTGTTAATGACATTGGTCACATTTAGCATCAATAGGTGCTCTGATTTATAGTTTGACCTTTGGAGACGTTTTAACCTCGTTCAGTGGGCCATTTACATATAGAACCTTTCAACAGTCAATAAAAATAATTTACACCAACCACAACCAGCTAAATACAATTTACCGCTGTTAGGTGCTTTTCTGTATTGTAGACAGCCGTAAATAGATAAAACGGACAAAATTTTGGTAACGGCCATCTACAGTTCCATCCTTTTTCGGATGATGATAATTTCAAAATGACCTATTAAAAGTTGAAGATGTAAATAGCGTTCTACAAACCGTCTATCTAGAGGCCTATAAAACAAAAGATATCTACAGCAAGCTAACGTGTAGGGTATAAATATTTATAGCGTAGAGTGATAAACAATACTAGGCTAGGATGACTACAGTCCGTCATCTACATGCAGAAAATATTGATTTGCTGCCAATTGAATTGTAAAAGCTTTATTTCTTTTTTTTATCATTATTCATATCTCGTTTGCTGGCGAAGGGCCGCTATCCATAAAGTAGCATATGAGGTGTCATACCTCTCCGTCCGCCAGTCATTGCTATGATGCGACTTGTGATATGATGTTCAATATCATCCCATGCGAATGCACTACCTTCATCACCTTGGATTAAATCGAGGTATAGATCACACCAGCATGAACCGTGGCTAAACTGACTACCACGAGCGGCTACACTAGACGATTCATCTTGGGTCAATTTCGATAGTCGATAAAACATCCGGCAATTATTTAGTCATAGATATATATACCAGATAGCATTCATATCATGCCATTTTCATACTGCCATAACAGCTACAAGGCAGATTGTCTGTTTCGGAATCACATTTGGACAGGGTACAAGACGAGGTGGACCACCGTTTCTGTTCAACAACGTGAACTGGACACAATCGCTGATGCATCCGTTGAAGAACAGTCGACCATCTGATCGATAATTTTCACGTATGATTCTAATAGGAAATTTAACGCACGTAATATTAATTTGGCACAATCAGACCTTCTATCCTTGAAAAGGTAGGCGTGTAGTGCCTTTTTCGTTCCCGTTTCCTCTGGAGGAAAGCTTTCGACAGGAAATTCATACGAATTTATCCAGTTAAGTACTGCCTGATGTAGTGCCGTTCTGCGCTCGCTTGTGATCCAAAAATACTATAACATAGAAAGGGGATGTAAACCTGCGCAGCTGATTAGACAGTACGTGCAGTAACAAGTTCAGTACTAACTGTATCAGCCAGCTCATTTTGTATGGTGTGGTAATTATTTCCTTCGATACCGTGACGTATTTTTTTTACTATTTGTAGACTATATTCTTCTGCTTCATCGTACGCCGGAAATGCGTAAGACAAATAACAGTTCCGCTCAATTCCTTCCCGAAATTTCTCCATGTCGGATGGCTCGTCCGAAATTGTTAGCAATTCACTACATACAAACAATACAATAGCTTGTTCAATGTTATCGAAATCCCTATCACCAACTCCAGAAAAGCTTTTACAGATGTCGAATGAATCAATCGATAATCTGAAATTGTTACCAATTAGGTTGTCCTCTGCGTGAGTCATCTCTTGCAAAGGCTCCGAGGAATGCTTAGCACGCAAATTGCTGCTCTAAGGCAAAAGTATTCGCAAATGGAAGACGATTGTTACATTATTTAAATGGGCAATATTGTTTATACATTATCAACTAGCTTAAAGGAAGCGAAAGCTTAATAGACGTTACAGTAAGGTTACACCAAAAGGGTCACGTCAGAGATTATGCATAATATTTAAATAAAGCTTTGGACTTTCTGGATTAGACTTGCTTTTCACAACTACTATGCCAAGAGATAATACTAGAAGGCGTAAGATAGGTAACTTCTTCAACGTACGTATTATAGATTTGACGATGTCGGTGAGATTCTGCAAATAATCGCCAAATTGCACGCCCAATGCCTCGTCCACTTTCCGAGGTTACGAATCGGCGACCAAGCAGAGAGTTAAAATTGCGTGCATTACGTTTACTATTCAAACCATATATAAAGGGCTGTCCGTCCATCGTTGACCCGTTCGAGACATTCCGAAGGAGATCAGTGGAATGAAACAAGCGGCACCCAGGTTGATTTGTGTAGAACAGCTCAGCGGTTTTCAGATGCAGAGATGCCTGATGATCGTGCGTCCACGCAGACTCACTTGTACCAAAACGCGTCCCTTGCAACAGAACGACGCGATCCAGTTTCATCACTGCTTCGAAATGAACGAAGTGTTGTACAAGAAACGCGCAGTGAGGCTTTGTTTGATGGTATAGATAGGGATTCGTCAAGCACAGATAACGAGAAAGAAGGTATGATTCAGGGAAACACCGGCGCGTTCAGGTTAGTCATATTGTAATATTTTTGGGTCTAACGGTGGAATATATCTTGGAACAGCACTTTGGACCTTGGGCAGCAAATAGTTGAAGTAGCAGATTGAAACCCGCAGAGGTAAGTTCTCACTGAAGGATAGATTTACCGACGTTATTGTCAGAGTCGTGATCAATATCCGAAGCACTGACGACGGAATACGCCAGTTCAAAGAGCTGATCAAAAGACATATTTATTTGCATAATTCATTTCCGGATTCAAAGGAAATTAGCGCACTCTGTGTGTGTCATTCAGCCGTGAGATTATGGACATCCCACCTGACGATCGCCATCAATTTCTAGTGCCAAATGAAATTCGATAGCTGGCAATTATTAAAGGTTATGTTTACATGATACTGACCAAAATCTGTCTGTAGTTTCGCGCGGAAGCTAGCGATTTTAGGACTTTTGCCCACAGTGGCCTTAAAGATGTCCTTCGTGCATACGAATTCCGTCCTGAGCGTCTCCCTCGTGTCTGCCAATCGTGTGGAAAGCGGCAATACCGGTATCTGGTGGATGGATCTCGGTATATCTCAGTAAGCAAGATAGGCTATTGACATTCTGTATAGCTTTGCCCGTGCTGAATTTGCTGCTAACGGGGCGCTGCTACAGAATAGCTGCATTGGTGAGTGTATTCACGCTTTAATGTTTAATCGAAGTGGTGATGCGCCCCGTCTTCGTCCCCACCCACAATCTCTTACAGGCGATCTAATTTCTATGGTGTACACAATTGTAGGTCTACACCTTACAATATATTACTGATGATCAAAACACTGTAGATGTTCTATAGAATGGTTAGAATGTATGGTTTGCAGACAACGCGACCAGAATGGCGCAGCGTTTACCGAAAAACATCACCTCCAAATCCAGATATTTGCTCTAGGACAGCCGACAAAATGAAAGCTTTGTATAGTCACGCGAAAACATTGATTGTAAATAGCCAGCGGTCTATAGCCCTAAAATGACCCAAGAATACTCATTTAATATCGCCAAACAGTATTCCCTTTGCTCACTTCTACCGGTGTCATTTTTTTATTATTCAAACACAATTAAAGCGCATTCTGTGAAATTCCACGTTCCGACATATACAGTGCAATATTTGTGGATGATTTGCACCACCTTGGATAAGTATAGCAGCATCTACTGAGATGCGTTGAGGCGTAATTAAAGATGAGTGTGGCGATCGTGGTATTTGAATTGTCAACGATAGGTTATAATATTGCACATATTTAGCTGTCTACTTACTTCTTCTCACAGCAATGCGCCTGTCAAAATATCGAAATCTGAGATACTTTAATAATGGATTGTTTCCAAGTGCATTACAGGATTTAACATATTTCGAAATCCGAGACAATATGACGGGTTGTTATCTCCACAACACGTCCATTGATAAGAGAAAATCAGCACAACGGATAATAGCTCTGATAAAATCTGTTTTGGATGTTATTGATATTGACAGCCACATATATTCTGTTTCTGACGAGTCGGCGAAAAGATATATTTTTTTTTAAAAAAAAAAAAAAAAAAAGGGAAAATAAAATATTTTCTTCTAAATGTGATATTCTAGTATCGCCAAATTCTTAGCAATAGGCGCACATCATTGCACGTCCCAGTGGAAAGTTTTATAATTCAATATAGCTATTCAGGATGTACCAGTAGTTCGTTCGGGCCTGCATTTACAAACATGGATCTATACTCCTTTCTTTTCGACCTCCGGTGAACATTCGATCAAAAGGCTTATCGTTTATTCTAAATGCTTTTTATAGTTTCTTACGTGCCGATTATAATAGCGCAGTGAAACGTTTTGTTCCCAAGCGGTAAGTGATTGTATTAAACACGTAATGTTTAACAACCATGGCGGCTTCCCTCGCCTATAACGCGGGATCCCTTGACTACCAAGGAATGCGTATGCCTAACTGGAGTGATGATAAGCCGTTATAACAGTGACATACATGAAGTAATACCTGTATCTATAAGTTGTACTACCATCTGGCAAAGATAATGGATCATGAGAAGTGAAAGCCACAGAACAGCGGTTCTGAATTGAGTAAAAGCTCGTGCTGGCACAACTGTTAAAGATATTTCTTTTCAGCGACGACAGCTGTCGGTCAGAAACCGAATTGGGTAGAAATGTCGAGCATGTCCGCAACGAAGTTTATAATAAAGTCGAATCAGTCGATGAGAACGCCGTTAAAGAGTTATTTCAATATATGCTTCATTAGATAGGAAATCGGAATAAATCATTTTCTGCTGTGGCCAAAATTCTTATACATCAATTGACATTTATAATCCTTCAGATTTCTTTGAAGTCATTGATACTCTAATTAAAGCATCAATTAAGTTTCAGCATATCCATAGTCTATTATTATTTAAAAAGGATTAACATGTATTGCACTTTTAACAAGGAAGAATCAGCTTGCTTGATATGTCTGTCGTTGGAATCCTATAAGCCCTTCCAGCATCATAGTAAGCTCTTCCCAAGGTATAAATATTATTATCTGTCCATTGTGCGGGGGCAAACTAAATAAGGCCTTTGTACACAAAGGCCCTGCATCTCATTTTCTGTTTCTCCGATGTTGCAAAATACGGAAGTCTACAATTACAATTAACCCCAAAATTTATCTACCGATTCCCAGGTACAAGAGCTCTATTGCATCATTTTTGATATTTGCCGCTACAAATGCTATCATAGCATATACCTACATACAGATAGACAAATATCATTATAACATGGCATACTGCAATCCTACTAGTTGCTGCTACGGGTAACCCTAGGAAGCAATGATAAAGTATGCTTTACCTAACTTCGCCTCAATACATCCCATGATTGTGTATAAATCGGTTAAACTCCCCTTAAAAGAAAGCAAAGCGCACATTCAAGATTCAGCCCGCTCCGACAGCACGAATGTATGAGTCTCCAATTCTGCCTGGCAATATGTTATTAGCGACTACTTAGCATTCGCTCTGTATTAATGACAAATAAATAAACCGAGCAACAGCAATGGTTTTTTTTTTTTTAAAAAAAAAAAAAGGGAGCAAGACGAAGGAAACGATTAAAACATTCGAAGCCCTTCGTGTGCCGACCAAGGAGTGTACGGATTTCCTTTTAAAGGCTATGTAACCCTACTGGAAGCTTTGAAACTTGTAGCGGTTTTAGGAAAAACAAGGTACCTGGATACGTTAGCCAATTTTGTCACACGTAGATACAAAAACAGGTTTTACAATGTGTACTCCACAACCCTTTTAGAATGCAAGGCGTAGCACCAGCATACTTATGATTCATCTCTATGTCTTTGGTGCTGTCAGTTATACGGTTTTGTATTGATAGGCTAACAAAGTAGGTTGAAGAATACCATGGAATGTAGTATGAGAAATACATTTTGTGGTTTGATTCATAACAAGCATGTTCGATGTGGTGGAGATCTCTTCGACAGTGTAACATTCTTGTACGCAAGTCATTTCGGCTAAGCCTATTCACTATGTGTTACAGTATCATCTACTTTTTTACTTTTTTATGCAATCTCCTATTGTTTATATAATACAGCTATTCATAGCAACTGCACCTATAACTGGTTAGACAGTATTGTAATGGATATAAACTTTGAGGGTGATAAACGCATGACACATCGACGGCCATCAATGTGACGCATCTAGTAATGTAATTAGCCGTTTTCTTTTCTTTGGATTTATGAGAGGATGCTATGGAGGATAGTATCGTTGATAGCATATATTTATTCCACAATATTATGTGGGGAGGAAAGAAAAGTGTCGCGTTTATGTGATTTTTTTATGCTACTGTAAAATCATTGATTAGGCAAGAACATTACCGTATATATTTTTGTTTCCTTTCTTTTTATCTTGGGGTCAGGCTAAACCAAAGTTCCGTCAATATGGCCATCCACCAAATTGGTTTTCAAGTTGTACATAAAACGTTGTCAACATGCAATATTAATGCCACACAAGCTTAAAGGCTAAGCTGCTGAGTGACAAGAGTGATTTTGACACGTTATCAAGGAAGTATAGGTAGGTTAAAGAAAAGCCCACACTTTTTAGTGCTGTCTAGAACGCAAATCAGCCCCTACGGACTATCAAGCGCGCCAGAATTTTTTTTTATTTTTTCATGCAAAATAAACATAACAGTACAACTAGAGGTCGTCGTCATCGGGGATCCAGCACTTTCCGGCATATTTTTTGCCACAGCATTTAACGAAATCGTCAGAACCCTTCTTGTCGTCAAATAAGAAGTGACATTGGCCATCCCATTCACCATTGGACTTATTGCAGCAGGAATAAGTGAGGCCCATCATCTTACCACCGTGGCCGCAATAACAACTGTTTTTTCCATCGATCTTGAGAGCAACAGCAACGCTCGTGTAGCAGGCAACCAAAGCAAGGAACAGAGTAGAAGTCTTGACCATAATGAGATGTATTGTCTACAGGAGTGTCAGATCCTCCTAAAACCACTATTTATATATTTTTTTTCTCGTAGCATATAGGAGCAAATGGGCGGACCATGTAGCACATTTCCCACCCAGCTTTTCTTCTGTACGGAATTTAAAAGTAGATGGCCCCAGCCGACACGCTTTTTATTACCTGGGAAATCAGTTTTGCTTTCTTTAAATCTAAACCAGTTTAACAATATCCAATACCTTCTGTTTCGTAATCCACTACTCATATTTGATTACGTAGACTCTGTCCCCGACAAGGAACGAAAAGAATCAAACTAGATGAGCTGGGCTGAATTTGTCAATGTGGTACACTATCACAAAAAATAAAAACCAATCAAAATATCCTATTTTCGAGAGGGAGTAGGTTTGCGTTTTATGACATCATATTGAATAGGGACCGCATACCGGTAAAGAGAGTCTAAATATGGCACTGTGTTTGCAATGTTAACGACAAGTCATTCCTTAAAGTCAGCAGCTTTGCAGATGCACCTGTAATAACTTTCACAAGGCTATCGCTAATAGTCGACAGCATAGTCGTGGAATTCTCAGTGTGATGATCGAAACGTTAAACCAGGATAAACAGCATTAATTACAACTGAACGATAGAGCACTGTAGCCAAAATCAGGGAGTCGTTCCACGAACTCTGTAGAAAAAATTCGGACGGAAGCATTATGAAAAATATCTGCCGGAAGATTAACCTTACCAAGTTTTCTCTACTTCATAGTTCGGGCTACCGATGTACAAGGAAATTTTCTGCATACAAGAAAAACATGCATATAACGGCTACTCTAGACGTAAAGGAAAAAAAAGCTGCCGGGGTACAAAACTAAGGTACAGTATATCCAACGGGACACTAGAGATTTTTTTGTATCAAAATAAACTTCAGAAAGACCATGTACAGAAAAGTGGCTGTCTACAAGGTTGAATCCGTGCACTTTACAACGTTATGTAGAAATGTACATGCAATGTTCTTCAATCTGTAATGCGTACTAATTTAGCTTCATCAACACAGCTGCTTATCATCAGTTACCATGCAAATAATATTGTGCAAAACGTCATTACTTTGCTATATATGCATCGATTATATATATATATAATAGCACACTAAAAGATGGTAGAGTACACGCACCCTGCGTTTATAATTGTTTACCGACGATAAAATAAGCAAAGATGATTGGTTTGGTACTTATATAAGCAGCGACATCTGACAACTAACGACAGTTGTCTAAAAGACAAATTTTTAAAGCTGAATATCTCGTCTGTCAAAATGCCGAAGAATCATAATAAAATATATTGTGCAAACTTAGAAGAGGACGAAATAATGCTTAAATAAAAGAAACTATAAGTTACTGCATTCTAAGGAACAAAAATGAGCACAAATTGTCACCATTGCCTAGCATAGGCGCGTCTAAAAGAAGCACGTTACCAAATTCAAGAACTTTACCCTTTCAGAAAGGTATAAAAAAAAAGATACTACCACACGAGATATTCATACTGAATTCGGGGATCCCAGAGCAAGCTGCCTCAATTTGTTATACGTACGGCTTTCTAATTTGAAGGATTGAAAAGAAACAACTGCCAGCGAAATAACCTCTCATGAATTTTATGCATGCCAAACGCTACATAACTATCCCTACATATTTCAACCATAAAAAATAGATGTCTACACTTCAAAGTAGACGGAATAGTTCTAGTCTGCAGACCTAACATAAGACATGACAGCACTCTTTCAAAGATGTGCACCGGCTAGACTAAGGTCTACACTGTTTTAATAGTCTAAGAAATATGTATAAATTAATTATGGACATGCAGTTGTACCAAAAAAAAAAAAGAAGAAGAAGAAGAAGAAGAAGAAGAAGAAGAAGAAGAAAAGCGGAAGGCAGATTTAGGATGGAGCAAGTAACTAAGGTTTTGCTGTATCTATTGTTTATTGTATGTTGTTTACGCTACTCTATCACAAATTTGTGTCTATGGAGAGCCAAAGTTGCGCTAATGAAGTGTTGAATTTGCTGTCATTAGTATATAGATTGGCAACAGCGTCCTATATTACTTACATTAGCTTGAGCTACAGCTGCGCCTGGTGGGGCCGACGTGGAAGAGATTATCCTGGCTTCCAGAGACAGTCTTCAGAGTAGCACTTCGGAAGATTTGAAGCAATGCAACATGTGGCAATCTGTTGCAAACAATGCGTTTCGCTCAGTGTGATGACATTTACTTAAGTGGCAAACAAAAGTTACACACACATAGCACAGTAGGGTTCGGAGTAGAGGCCATGTAGGCTAAACAACAGACAAAAAAGATTTGAATGATCGTGCTTACGGATGAATCAGCGTCATTAACAGGATGTTTCTAAAAAACATAGCCGAGGAAGAAGAAAAAAAGGGAATGGTCATCCCTTTTAAATATGGTTCCCTATTTTGAGTGGAACGTCTCCTTATTTTAAAACACAATAAATCAGCCCATTGCTCACACCCATGTTATCCAGGCCAACTTTAATTTGACGCAAAGTTTATTTAGATCCAACACAGAAATGATATGCATCTTCCTCAAAACGCTTTAGCCAGCCATACAAAAAATATTAATGGCTACCCGTAAATAAATAAGGAAAAACACCGCATTAAACAAAATCATAACAGTTCATAGCAACTTTGGCACTAATAAATCACTTTACACACAAAAAAAAAAAAAAAAAGTTCATAGCAACTATGTGAAATTGATATGAGCGCAGCGGAAGCTAATATGTGAGATCATTTTATAGTCCTGTCAGGAACCAAACGTAGTGCGATTCCTTTCGATTATCATTCGCAATACCAAAATGTACCATGAATGAATCGTATGATTCACACTACCTCATTCCATATTGTCTGAATACTTGTTCGCAAGGCCCGTATTGACAGCCAGCTTGCTAAAAGTATCTGATTTCCATCTCATGTCCAGACGAATCAATCATGACGAGATAACCAATCCATTAAACCCTTCATGTTAAAGACTTATTATTCATCACACGGATTTATTTGTTCCAGCGGTCATACGTCATAGTACTGTAAATTTGATTTGAGTTGGAAAAAAAAAAGTACACATTGATCTAAAAGTACATTGCACATTTGCATAAGCCTATCATAGAGGCTTACGGTAAGGGCTATCGAAGTCTGATGTCTCTTTATAAAGTGATGGCAGTGAGAATAGACTTGCATGGTTAATTCGAGAGAACTTACGTCCGAAGAATTAACCCGAATTTCTGGATGCTTGCAATAAAATGGACAACGTTTACGTCTGCTAAATGTCATCGTCCAGCTGTGACAACTACAGCAAAAAGAAGGAGCAAAAACCCCTAAATGCAGAGGTAAAAGTAGGAACTTTTCAATCGGATGCACTCTAAGTCGAAGCATAGAGTTTTGTCGATGTATATCAACACAGATAGCGTCAAGCAACAACGACATCGTCTTTCATGCTTCTTACAAAGCATGTCTAATACTTTTTGCTATCTAGATACAAAGAATAAGAGCAGATGTATCGACGAAAGCGGGACCAAGCTCTTGATAATTACTAAAAATCAATTCCAAAACTTTGTGATTCCAACAGCTATACTCATTTTTACGGCTCATCGACTCAGTAAGTTTGTAACTTGTTATGAAT
Source organism: Saksenaea oblongispora B3353 (assembly GCA_000697495.1). Taxonomy (NCBI): domain Eukaryota; kingdom Fungi; phylum Mucoromycota; class Mucoromycetes; order Mucorales; family Saksenaeaceae; genus Saksenaea; species Saksenaea oblongispora. The sequence continues at coordinate 12,979 of JNEV01001382.1, forward strand.
TTAGGCCGAATGAGTGATACAGGGCAATAAAAGAGCGATTTGGTCTGCAGCCAGAATATACCCATTATGCTCCTTTTATGACCGAGTATTGCACTTAAAATATTAGATACCTAGCTGATACAAAAAAGAATATAGTCATCGTCGATCCCGTTCCACAGTAAAGAATCTTTAGAATCACCCATACATTACGAGTTAAATTCACTCCATAGATATCAGGCAGACCTTAAAAGTAAAATTGAAGGACAATCAGTGTTATTGGTTTTTATTCATTGGTAAATGCTTTCGTTTTCCTACCGATGAAGTTTGTGTCTGCGGACTCGAAAATTCACTTGTCTCCCGCCGACGCCGAACTTAGCAAAACACGTCACACCAATTTCGCCCACTCCATCTGTGAGGCAGAGGGTGCATGTGTGTGGTGTACCTCCCTTGATTTATGCTTCGACGATCACAGCATACAGTAGAAGATAATTCTCGAAATGGACACTGAGTTGACGCGTCAGTATATTCCTCCAACGCCGGTATCGCCTTCCACGGCAATGCTTTACAAGCAGTTCAGAAATTCATCTGCGGCGTCCCATGTTCCTTCGCCGTTGGGAGGCATTCCTGAATCCGAAGAGTTGTTAGGTTTAAAAGCTGATTTGGAACAACTGTTGCCTCAGTCAGAAGCACGCATGAGAAACCTAAAGAAAGATTTGGAGCATTTGGAAAGCAATGTGAAAATCCGCGAATTGAGTGGTAGGTTGATCGTTATCGTTTTATCGCAACAGGTCGTAGATGCATGTTCCGAGCTGAATCGATATGTATTCAGGTCCTTCCGAGAAAAAAGCGCCTGGTAAAAATGTGAATGCTATTTTGGAAAAGATGGCCATAAAGCAAGAAACAAGTAAGAAACAGGACGAGACGAAACCTATGTTGATTTATACAGCAAACTCATAGATGACTCAATGGATATGTTGCATTCGTCGACTTCCATGTCTAAAAGTCATATGGATAGACAAGCGTAAGTGTAGAGGATTTAAAGGGAGAGATAGTTACTTATGGCGGTTGTCAGGGCGTTGGAAACGTTGAGACGACGACGACGACGTGAGGAAGTAGATACTGGGGACGACGAGCATAAAAATGGTAAGTGGATGTGTGATTCGAACGTTTTGCTAGATAGTCACCGGTCGGTTTAGTCAGTCGAAGCGAATCACCACATCATATTGTCAAACTGAAAAAGGTGGATGGCGTTCCACCGTTGATTTCACGCAGTATGTCTCCGCCATCCTCACGGAACTCGAAACACACTCCCAAGTCTACAGAGGTAAGTTTGTTCCTGGTTTTTGCGAGCTGTACTAACGGTACAGCAGTTACCTAGTTACTTGAAAAAGAAAAAGAATTCATCTAAAGCATCTTCAAGTAACGCACGCCAACAACAACTTGCAAATGGAGAATCCGTTAGCTCTCATTCATCTCCCGGAAACGTAAAAGCAAAATCTTCCCATGGCAACAACAGCAACAATGATATCGATTTCGTACGAGTCAAAGCGAAGGACCAAGTTCCGTTATTGACTTTTTGGGGCGCTATGGAACCCTATTTTCGTCCGCTCACGGAAGAAGATAGAGAATTTCTCATGAGCAAGGTCAGTTTTGCTATCGAACTGTTTGTCACCCACGCTTACCGCTTTCTCTCTATTTACATCTATCTAACCTTCTAAAGGGTGACTGTACAAGGCCTTACATCATACCACCTCTTGGTCGACATTATCAAGAAGTTTGGGCAGATGAAGACCGCAATTTGCCCCCTGGCAATCGACTATCTACGTCGCGTCAAAATTCATATGATAATACGCCGTATTCAGATGATCGACTTAAGTACCTCGGTTCCAGTGTTCCCCTGACCGACGATTATTTAATGAGCGAAGACCTGAGCTGCGGAAGACTGGCCGAAAGGTTATTGAGTAGTTTAGTTCCAGAAGATGGCAGCGTGTCCGAACAAGTTATCCATGAAGAGGATGAAGATGAAACGGAGACAGATATAGATGATACAGTGACGAAAGAAGCAGATGACTTTGAGGGTAGAACAATCGTAGAGTTGTCTGCTGCCCCACCAGATACCATTGTAGAGTTTGAGGAGAGGCTAAAGAGGGAGTTACGGTATGCTGGGTTGTTTGGCGAAGATGATGTGAGCATCCTTTCTTCCTTCTCTCTTTGGTGTGTTAGTAACAGTGTCTTAGGTGGACTATTATGCGAGAGAAGACGATGAAATTTGTGCGGAGCTACGACAACTTGGGCGGGAACTCAAGGAACAAGAGGAGATGAATGAATTTCGCAAGAAGAGGCTACTGAAAGTGGTCGACTGTCAGCTACAGTACGACCAGTATCGTCAAGTCTTGGATGATCTAGATTCCCAGATCGAGCAGTGCTACGTGAAACGATTTGTAAAGTATCAACCCTATTTGATGTATGTCGCTAACATTCTCCTGCAGCGGGTCCAAAAATCGAGAAGACGCAAGCCAACGTCTGCACCGCGGTCCACATTATCAGAAAGTGCTGTTTTTGCCATGGAAAAAAGGAAGATGTGGATTAACAACCTCGGCCGGATATTTAACGATAAAAACGTGGTCATGCCATCCAAATCCATTTATGAAGACACTAAAGAAGATGAATCAGCGCCATCTACTGTAGAGGAAGACAAGACCGAGCATAACTGAGTCTCTTTCTCCCCCACCTTTTCTTTCTCTCTCGTTTTCGATGTATATTTTTCTTTTTTTCGACAAGTTACCCCTTTGAACTCTCTCTCTCTTCTTTAGTTTGCATTGTACATGTAATTTTTCTTCATTTTTTTTTTTTTGCTTGCTGTTTCCATACATGAGCCGTTGTACGTTCTCTCATCGAACCGCTGTAATCACTTTTTTTTTATTATTTTTTTTTACGTATCAATCCTTTCCTCCCAAGACCAATAGGGTTGCGTTCACTCATTTTTCTTTTTGTTAAACACGTGTTTGAAAGACGTCCATCCAAACCCAGCAATGACACCCACCAGATGCCCCAGAAAAGTAGAAATGATGCAAGAGATTGGCCATGCCTAAGCGAGCAAAACAATGAAATAAACTATTTGATGCCCTTCCATAGATCCTTTTTCCCCGTTACCTGCCAATCTCGTTCCCAATCCAGTGGTAAAACGATGGCGCCGATCCAGGCACCCGATAATGTACAAACGACTTGTGTGTAGGCGTAAATTTCGCTTCTTGTACTTGGACTGTTGGACATAGATCAGCACTGGCGAAGGGGCGCGGTTTGATCGGGATGCTTACCAATGCTGTACAAATACTCGCATCCAGGTGCTGACGTTCGTGGGTGTCAAGCTAGCAAATGCTGGCACAACACTGAGAATGGCTAGATATGCAGAAAAGGCCAACGTATGATATAATTTACTAAAAACAGTGCATCAGAACACCAGCGCTGTTGTTGGTCCGGTAGTTACGTTAGCAAAGGTGCTCCGAATAAAATGGTGATGCCGTATGCGATCGCGGTTGCCGCAACTATGGTTATGATCGCGTAACCTAGCGATGCCTAGGATCGGATGAGACGGCGGCAAAACAGGTACAAAGGTACTTACGGCGATGTGTTGCAACGATCCGCGAAGTGCCAATGCCAACACGACCAAAGACAGATGACCAATGAGGAGAATAGGAACGGTTGTACTAAGCGTAGCGACTGGATCTTTCAGTAGTTCCGTCGTTGGTAATTGGAAAGTGGCTACATAGTTAATGGCCGCGGCTGCAACCGCCACCAGCAATTCTATGCAGAATGGAAACATGGCGAAGGGGGGGAAAGAAAAAAAGGCGAGCGGATCGGAGTACACGTTACCATTATTTTTTATTATCTGTTTTTATGATCTACAACGAAAAACTGCCTTTTTTTTTATTATTATTATTGTTATTTTTTTCTTAATCAATATGGATACGGGTTGTAGTCTTTTCGGTTTTGGGTACAGTGATGGCTAAGACACCGTCTTGATAGGAAGCTTTGATGGCATTTCCATTTACTTGACCAGGGAATGTAAACGCCCGATGAAACGAACCTTGCATACGCTCATTGGTCCACCAATGTGGGGTCTTTGTATCGCTCTTCTCAGCCTGTACAACAGCAGTATCGCCACTCGCTTCGGAAGTTGGTTGTTCGGATGAAGACGCTTCCGATGTATGCTGAATAGTGCCCCGCAAGACGAGAGTGTTATTGTCAGCCAGTTCGATTTCGATATCTTCTTTGTTCATGCCAGGCACTTCAGCACGAAGTTCGTAAGTTGTCGGTGTTTCCTTCATGTCTGTTGGTGGATAGCGACAAGCAACAGCCGATCTACGAGCTGCGTTCCAAATAGGCTCATCCATCATCGCAAGAGCTCGAGTCATATCGCGGAAAGCCTCAGAGAACATTCGGTGTGTTAACGACATAGTGATTTAGATACAAAAAACAAAATAGTAGATACAATGGGTTCAACTCGATTATATATCTTTTTTTTTCTCGAAGATTCTCGCACCAACTGGAACCTGCGAGAGAAATTCATGCAATCGGTGTCACCGCTTTTTCTTTTTTTGGGTAATTCGTTTGATTGGACATCCAAAATGAATGTCAATCTGAAAACCAGAACCAACCACCTTGTTCGGGAAAGTACGAGAAACTTCTCGTCGAAATGCCCAGAAGCAGGAATGCACGAGAGGTCATTCGTGCGGGCGGACATTTCGGTACAGGTGAGAACATACCATTGACAGGACACCTTAAAACAATACGTATGATATTATAAGCTTTTTCGATGACAGCGCAGAAAAAAACATGCTTCAGAAAAAAAAAGACACCTCCTAACGCTCAAAGCAAAGTGAAAAAAAAAAAAGAGATCAATAGTAATAATAATAATAAAAGCTTCTATGCTTCTGCAATGTATTTGCCAGCTCTGATGGCTTTTTGTGTCTCTTGTACAGTTGCCCAAAGAACTCGGTTGTCCCAACCATTGCTAATTTCCACAGTCGACATGAGCTGATTCTTTGCCTCAAATCGGACAGCCACTGATTGCGCAGTGCCTTGCTGTTTCGTCATAAATCTGGCTTTCAGTACCTCTTCGTCTGTTCCTTTAAAGTCTCCAATGGGCCACAGCATCTTTTGCTGTTCAACCATCCATTGGCCAGCTGGAATACTCTGAACGCTCTGGACATCGCCGTTGACATTCGTCAGGAAAAAGATGTTTTGCAATGTCTGGCACGTCGATCCCACCGGATTCTTTCTATACTTAACGAGCAGACGGGTTTGGTCCTCATCACATTTCCACATGGGCTTCACTAGCAACGGAGCATGGTTGTCTGTCTTGACTTGATAGCTTATGCAAGCGACAGCTGATTCGCCAGCAAGATGGAACATGTGCGTGTTTAATTTGTACACATCGGTATAGCCTTCCAGCGGCGTTATGTATTCCGCGTTAGGCATAACTCGTTCTAGACCCTCGGCATTCTTTAGCTGGAAGCAGATAGGTGTGGCACTTTCGGCCGGTCCGGTGTAAGTGAGGCTTATTTCACCCCATACGGCAGAACGAACAATCTCCCCGGTTTTCAGAAGGGCATGGATTGTCTCAGTAACTTGCACTTTGATGCGAGGTAACTCGGATGCAATCGGAATAATGTCAGGCAACGTGGCAGAGGTACTGTCGAAGTGGTTGTCCTCAAATGGCGATGAAATCACGTCTGTTACGGCAACGTTGGAATTGTCTGTCTGTATGACGACCGACGGCTTGCTTTCGGATATAGGCGTCAAGGATATGTGATTTGAACCCTGTGATTGTTCAAACACTGGGTCAAGAAGTTGTGTCGATCTCTCTCGGCGACCTCGTGGACGCTTCCCCATAGTAGAAGTGTGTTTCTATTAAAGTATTTGTGTTCGTTTTAAGACGCAAAAGAATACTGTGTTACCTCTTTTAACATGGATGCGACTCGTGTTAATGCCACAGCAGCATTAGCACCCTCTTCCTTGACTGTCTCGTTCTTGATGTCCACCTTAATGCGTTGGCTACTACTAAAAATGCTAAACAAAAATGAGCTCTGCTTGCCTTGACACTACTCCTTTCTACCTTCCGCCATCCGAACCAAGATCGTCGCCATCTTGGAAGCCGGTGGAAGATAAATCAGGCCAGGCAGCACGGTCGGCAGGAGGAATAGAATAGCCCTCCGCATCCACTTTTGGTTGCTGAGAAAATGCGCTAGTGATACTTCCTGAGAAGCTAGGAGCTTTTCTCAGAGAAGGGGCGCTGACAGACGTGGGAGAGGTAGCAGATTGAGACATATCTTCATTTGAATGGTTGTGGCCGCCCGCTTCACGTTCCTGAATGTCTGAACCAAAAAAGAAACTGTGATTGTTTTCAGAGAAACTGCCAGCACCGTTACTGTGCAGCTCATCTTCTTCCGGGATAGGCTGATCAGCATTAATATAACCATTTTCATTTTTGGGTTTCCGACGGATCGACATAATGCTCGAAAGAACTATGCAGAGAAAAGAAAGAGAAAAATTAGCACTGCGCGCTAGTACAATCAAAACAAGGTGGTGTTTACATTTCCGTTCTTTTTCTGGCTTTTTGCTCAAGCTGTGGTCATGATGAATATTAGGTTCTGACACGCTGGACGGTAGGGTTTCGGGAGCAGCAGATTCAAAGGACTGCGTAGAACGCGCTCTGTACTCGCTTGCGGTGTCCGTCAGTATACGAGAAGTTTGGTTTGGGTGGGCTCCGCAGAAGGCCGCAACTTCGTCATCGACATTGAAACTGGAGACGGTACTCAGAACATTGCCAATCAACTAGAAACGTCTAGTATTATTACTCCTGTCGCTCTATCGCTTTCTTTTTGTAAGATTTACTTCAACACGTTTAAGCAGCTGATCATTTTGAAGCGTTTCAAAGTTTGCAATTGCTTGCTTTATACTGTTCCAGCGCTGCTCGTCAATGGATTGATGTTTCTGGTAGCAATGATGAGAAGCGGTCGATGTCTATGTTGCTTACGTACCTCAAGGTATTCGGGGCCACGTCGTTGCCACTCTGTTCTTGTTTGCTCCAATGTTTTTGTGGCATCCGCCAATTTTGCTTCTGTTTCTCCTTGTTTTTGTTTGTTTGTAGCCTTGTCAGCACTTTTCTTCTTATACTATGCACCGAAACGTGAGTGATGTGTTCTCGGCCAGCTTCCCCTTACCTTTGCGACTTTGGCATGACGTTCATCGTAATCTTTTGCGATCTTTTGAAACGCAAGATCCATCTTAAAAGGTGAAGAATATGACAGTTCTGATAATGATGTTCATCGAATTTTGCTTTGAACTACCTACTGATTTAATTTGTCCATAATCCAAATTTTGTTGAATGGATGATCGTAATGGGCGTTCAATGTCTTCCGTGATCTTAAAAGACATGACGGCGTGGATGGTTGAAATTTCGGTCACTTCATTGTAAAGCATTTCCCATACGGGGAGCATGTTTCTGGAACAAGATTTAAGAATAATGGGCACTTTGTGTAGCAAACAGTTACCCTAAGGCCGTTTTGTCCGAAATAAAATGTCGTTTCGACAATTTCGCCAGCGTTTTAGCATAAACGTCTTCTGCATGAGCTCTACCATGAGATGAGTAGGTAATTCAGAGTGAAAACAAGGCTTTTATACCTTTCCCTGAAATATTCGGCGAGTTCCTCGTTTAGTTTGAGCGCGGTCCGAATACGTCCTTGTATGAGGTCCATGCCATCTCTTGGTCTTTCGGTCTATGGAATGAGACGATTTAGACTACGCGGTTGCTGCCAAGTCTCGGTGTTTATAGATCGACGATAAAGTGTACCAAGAAGGCATGCGTGTATGGGCTCGACGTGTCGTTGGATTCGTTGGTCATACTTGATGGTTAGATGGTGCTGAAAGAAGGGCAATAAAATAAGAAAAAGAAGGTATAAAAAAATATTCGCTAATAAAGTATCGAAAAAAAAAAGAAAGGAATGGAAAGAGCAAGATGGTAACCCTGCTTAAAGGAAACAACTGAACTGAATTGGCTTTCGGGCGCACACACACTGCTCGGCCTGCAAATGTAGCGGTGTATGAAATATCACGGAAAAAGTCAGCTCTATAAAAACTCCGACATATTGCTTTTGGGTACTGACTCCCTGAAGAAACGCTATCAACATCTATTCAACAGTGCCAACTACATATTCTCAAATATCTTTCAAACAACTTCTCAACAAGCATCTAATTTTTGTCTCAGATACAGCCACAAGCACTCAAGCAGAATAGAATGACTTGAAAAGCACAGCTACACTCGCTATCACCACGCAGTCGATGGTTACATTGAGGACCAACCCGACAGTCCACTACGCGCACTGCCTTCCTGCAACAGTTGCTACCTTCAACGAACGATACAAGCGCAGGCCGAAACAGATTTTCCTCTCTCCATACATATCCGCTTTTGTTTGCGGGTAACCACTAATGTCTTTGTATGGTTGGCAAAAGCGTTTTTGGAGACGATACGTATCATTTCCATGCTAGAAGTAGTACTTTTTGCGTCGAATTAAATCTGGCCTGAAAAACACGGTTGGCACAATGGGTTGGTTCATTTGTGTTGCGAAAAAAAAAAAAAAAAAAGGTTCCAACCAAAAAAAGCAATCAAATTTTCTTTGGCTCTGTTTCACCAAATTCATTCCGCAGGATGTCGATCTATCCGCAACACGAGATTCATATATTGCTATCTATTGTTAAGGCTGCATGACCTTTGTCTCGAGCCACATTGGCTGTGTGCGTACCTTCAGTTCGCCACTTAAGTAGCAATTATTGTCTTATTGAACTTCACTCATGTTTAGTAATAAATCGCCAGTTGCTGCATCGCTTCAGTTTTCAGTACTATCAGAGCATTGACCTCATATGCTAAAATAATATGCTACACGCTGGACCCACTGACCACAGGTGAGAGCCCTGCCTCTGCCTCTAAGATAGGATTGTTGTTTCAAGCTAATGGACTGATATTGAAATATTATCCCATTTACTAACCAGGAATGAATTTTCAAACTGCTCCAACTCGATCGTTCCATGGACACAAAGTGTATTTAGAGTGGCGCAAAAAAAAAAATCCGATAAGCAGTATGTGATAATGACCGCATATTCTATTTTTTATTAGCGCAAATTTGGTATTTCATAGGTGCAAAATTCATTACGGAGTAGCGTTAAAAATGCGCCCAGTAAGCGACATGTCTTACCCAGCATCATGGTGTCATTAGACATAGTCACTTATCCGAGAACATTATTGCTGCATTTAAGAAACAATCCTGATTGAACTGTAGTTGCAGAGCACCTGAAGGACACATATGGCGCATTTTTAAGCATTCACAACACCATGCTATCGGCGTTCCAGAAGTTTATTATTAATGCCCTGTATCAATAAAACCACTCATGACAAGTCAGACAAAATAAACGAGAATCAAATCATCTTGAGTAGCCTCCATGGTGGAGTCTCCAGCTACAGAAGAATATTTGTTCCACACATTTTCAGGTAATACTGGTTCCCCTTGGTTGTCAGGGTAATAGGGAGATATTTGCCGAACTAGAAAAATCATTGTACAGTATTAAAAGCTGACACTTATCAAAATAATGTTAATGCAGAAGAGTACAGTATGATTTCACTGTATGAAGCGTATGATGAACTGATCCCACGTGAATCACTTTTTATCCGGGCTGATAAACACTTAATCTTTCTCACCTTGCTTTGTATCATTGAAAATCTTGTTGGTTTATTAGGCTTTCAGAGCTGTTGTTGTGCGCTTAGTTCTTATCATTGCGTACAGGAAGTCCTCTGAGGCTCTTGTTTATTATAAGTACAAAAAGATAACCAAATACATATGTTAATGCGTCTGTTATTATACAATATTTCATCTGATTGATCAATTTGGAGTATCAGCCCTGATTAGTCTCAATTTCAAGTTGTTGTTCAAGGTATAGTATGCCGCCTCTCTTGGATGAAATGGTTATCAGTATTCCTTTCCTTAGGACTACATTTAGGTATTTTTTAAAAAAAAAAAATTAGCAGAGAGACTGAAAAATACTTTTCGAAAAGGAAATCAGCCAAGAAACTTTCAACTTTAAGATGACTTTTTTGGAGTCTCAAGGTTCAAATACTGTTGTAATTTTTTTCATCCGTTGGTACAATGGGTTTCTTCGATCTCGCTTAGTTTATTAATTTCCTACATGCATATGTCATTTTGCGTCATGAAACTGCAAGCTGCACCACCACTAAGCCAAATTTAGATGCAGATGATGCTTAGGCTGATCTTTGCGAATTAGAAGTGGACTAATATCTTTCAACACCAATACGCTAACTGACTCCTCTGTCTATGAAAGTGTGTATGGAGTGGAAAGGATAGCCTGTGTTTGTGTTGCAATTACTATTTTAAATTAATATGGTCTTGTTAAGCTGTTTTTCGTTGCGCTTCATGTAGGGAGCGTCGTTACCTTAAGGAAAGAGTGTACAAAAGCTGACGTTATATTTTGTTAAAAGTCAACTCACATCTCTTAAAAGCACGTATTTACATATTAAATTTTAACTTTTTATTGCGAAGTCTTTAAATACTTCATCAATTAGTATGTCCACTCTAGCCAGATCCAAGAGAAACCAGAATAGTGAGATGATGTCTTAAAGGGAAAAATGTGAAAAAGCGGTCGAAATGGGTACAAAAGGAAATAAATTTGGAAGACAAGAAGGTGAGTGGAAAGGTGGCGAAACGAAAAGAGAAAGAAGAGTTATATTACAGACAAGGATACGTACGCCTGTACAATAGTGAGCTTTCAATGCTGTATTTGCTCAATACGCCTTGTACGTAGTCAAAAAATATCGACCGAGGAACCAGGATACTGTGTAACCTAATGGTCCGCCAATTTCTTTCTGTCACCTCCTTGTGGTGTCCTTTTGTGTGATGAGCTGCACAGATCTTTTGAGGTTATACTCCATACAAGTCAAAATAGTTTCTGAAAAAGCGTGTCCCGGAGTGTAAAATCCAGAGACAGCTTGAAAAGGAAAGTGTTCTGTTCCTTTCCATCCCATTGACTGATAGATTGATTCAATTAAACAGAGTGCAAGACCACGTCATCGAAAATCAATTTAGCAATGAAATAATCTCTTGTGATGTTGTTCTTTTTTCTTTTAATTACATAAAACATGAATACAAGTACTATCGATTTGTTTCTTTCCAAGATTGACAAGATTAGCAACTCTATGGATGAAATGTACAATATCGATAGAAGATTGGATCAAGTAACAGCTAATTTAGATGAGCTAATACAATTAGTTTGATTTAATTAGTGTGCTGTATTGTTCCTCGTCTTCTGTCTCTTGCAGCAAGTTCGAGATACAAATTTTGCTTCCAGGTTATATTCACCTGTATAATGCGATCAAATTAGTTCAAAGTGCACGATATCCGGGATCAAATAGCCTTTCGTGTCATTCATAAAGACCGGAGCTCTAAACATGCCTATTTCCAGAACTACCAAAGAAGAATAGGTCGGAATCTTTGCAAGCAGCATGTTCAAGAGAAATCAGCAGCAGAAGACCGGTTATATCGAATGTTGGTATCTATTGCAAGGGTTTTGCGGCACTGACAGCAAGGATCTTGGTATAAGCTGTCTTCATCACTTTCTGACCCATGTTTGTGCCGTATAAACGTGAATTCCCCGCTGCTTTGCAGCGACAGAAGAGTTTAAACATTTTTCAAACAATAGCTTGAAAGACCTCACTTTACCTTGATCTATATAGAGCGTATAGCTATACTCAGTTAGCGCGTCTTTCAGGACATCATCAGTTTCATTCTTTACACCTGTGTGCATAGTGCCTTTCTCGTTGTCTCCTTCATAAGGCAAACTAGACAGGTACTGTATATGAGATCTCATTACTTCAAGTATACACTGCTCCTCATTAATAATATAATCCTTGGGCTCCAACCTGCCATAACCTGTTCAGGAACAGTGTCATGTAAAAATTGAACGCTCATCAGTATGATTTTTTTCTCTAAAATTGTGATGAAAAGAAAAATTGGTGTCAATTGTACTAATACATCTTCTTCTATGCAACACTGGGAATGGAACGTGATGTGACACGAGTTGCATATTTTTTTATTTTCAGACCCACGCGTTTTTTTTTTAAAAAAAAAAAAAAAAAAAAGCCATATGCAAGAAAAGCAGCCAAGGAAAAACGCAGAGCTGAGAATGGAAAGATCTGTCTCATATACTTCGGTAGAACGACAGGTTAATAGTTTTTATATATAAATGATGTGTGAATTAGTATTGAAACAGATCCACTAAGTTCATCTTTCACCATCCAACAATGCCTGTTTGGACTCACAGTAAAAAAATTACGCCACTTTTTTTTTTTAAAAAAAATATGAGCGGAGTACTAAGTTGTCGTTGATAGACCGGAGAGATTAGACCATCGGAGCTGATCAGACAGGATAGTGGTGATCCGAAACATCCGAAAAAAAAATATTTAAAACCAAAAAAAAAAAAAAAACAGTAATCTTCTCTCTGCTTTGATGTCACCAAAAGAGGACGTTACTATACAACTTCAAATTGACCCATCTTTTACGGGTATTATGTATGGCCTTGCCAACGACGAATCAGAAGGCTGTACATTGAACGGATCATGTATTTTGACGGTTCATCACCCTGTAAAAGTACGACGCCTGGATATCGCATTCGAAGGTCGATGTAAAGTGCGGCTGAAAGCTCCTGGTATGCCAAAAACAGATGGAATTGAACGACGTACCTTGAACAGTCAATTATTACATTTCCTTGACAACCCTCAAATCACACTCGAACCTGGCGAATATGTTTACCCATTCTCATTTGACCTGCCTGCGAATTTACCCGGTTCTTTTCGTGGTAAACGTGGTTACATTCGCTATCGATTACAGGCCACCCTCTGCCGTCCTTTGTTTATGATCGACCTTCATACCTCACATGAAATTCCTATTCGTCGATGTCTCTTGAGCGATTTAATATCAATGACACAGTTAAACGAAACCATCGAAGGTACCAGCCATGTAGACAAATTGCAATACAGCGCCACTGCACCAACAATAACTTATCGTGAAGGAGGTCTTGTCCATCTCAATTTAAACATGCGTCTCGTCCATCCTGCCACTTGCACTATACGCTCCGTTACCTGTGCTCTTCGGGAACGTATTCAGTACCGGACAACTGGACAGCAGGCATTGACCTGTCAATCAGCAGCTAAAACAGATGATTTGTACCCACTCGGCTGGAGTACATTTTCTCCTAGTGAAGATCCTGATTACAACCCCGCCAAACTGCACGAATACAACGCTGTTTTCCGATTGTGTCCACGCGTCAATGCAGATACAAACACCCGCCTCCTGCGCGTAACACATTCATTTGTATTAAATATTATGATTGAGGAACGCAAAGGCGGATCAGATAGTGACACTGAAGAGTTGCCATGCTCAATAGCATACAGCACTTCCGCATCAGATACAGAAACTCCTTCTTGTTCCAGACCAGAAACACCAACACTCAGCCGATCGTCGTCTTCTTCCTCTATTTCCTCACTACTCTCTCTCCGTCGATCAAACGCGCACGAAGATGTACTGCAAGAAGCTTCCAGCAAACTTTCTTCAATACACCTCCCTACACATTCCCGCCGACATCGTCAACGCCCCTGTAACCTGATCTTGTGCGCGCTAGAACTACCTCTGGTTGTGACTTCCCGTGAACACATTTGGGATGGGGATAGACCAAAGCCACCGGTTTACCAAGCTGCAGAGGAGCCACCATCCTATGGTCAAACAATTGAACAAGTTCCTCCCGTCCCATGTTATTCTTAGACTAAATAGCGATGCCATCATCATTGTCCTTATCAGTGTAGTTAATCACATGCCTGTTATCTGTTTTCTCCTTGTACATATTCATCAATATATCATTTCATTCACGCACTTGCATAGCAGGTGCTATATCTACTTACATCAAGCGCAGTAACCAAATGCTTCCTCTATATTTTTTTCTTTCTATATTAGATTGTTCACCAGATGATGGGTGTTGTGTCCAACAGGATAGATATAGCTTACCCTAGAATGAGACAAACGTAGGGAGTTATTAAGTGAACAGAAGGGTAATCGTGTACTTAAATTAAACTTCCGACGTTGTGAAAACTGCAATGATTCGTCTGGTAGCGACATTTGATTTCCGCCCAGACGACATGTATGTCCCGAGAAAGTGTACACGATCCAAAGCAACGACAGTGGTCAACTTTGATAATCTTGCTCCTCTTTGTGTCTATCTATTTCTCCTCCCCGTTTCCTCCATTCCTTTTTACCATTTGTATCCTCAAAGAATATTTTAGTATCTCTTTCTTTATTGAATTGGTAGAGTGGACGGTACCTATTAACACAACGCTTACTACTTGAATAAATCACAACGACAAATCCCCACTGTACAGCAAGGCACAGACCAGTCAGGGGAAATAGTGGTTCAAACAACCCGCATGGTGCTACCATATGCTAGCGTCATTGTTTATCATGTGCGGAGCACTAAGCTCAGCATCTTAGTAGGACTACGCGTTCCATCTTAGAAAAGCCAAGACTTGTCGCCACTCATGAATGCGGGAACTGGAAAGAAAAATGTCCCGTTTTGGTGAAAATACAAACTCGTGTCACTCCCTAGGCGTTTATCCACCGTTGTTGTGGCGCTGCATTCTATTTTGGTGCTGCGGATGGAAACACACAGATAGGGTGACAATATCCTCTTTTGGAGAAAATCTACCGAAGTCGCCGTGTTTTTAGCCAATCAACATACGTGCTGTACTGTATTCTCTTTCCGCTGTGGCGGTCGGCCACTATAAAAGTACTGTCAACGAAATCAAAAAAAATTATTGCAAAAGCAAACAATAAATTCAATAAGATGGACGTGGAGACTTATCTCGAAAATGATCCCAACTACCGCTTTACCCCTATCGGCCCTTCGTCAGCTGCTGGTGTGATCGGTGCAGCATTTGCGATTCTCCTGTTGGTATGGATCTATATCGTCATCCGGTGTCATGGCTTCCTCAAGGGTTCCGTTTTGCGACTTTTTCTATTCTGTGCGGTTGGTGCTGTAGGGTATTTCCTACGTATTGCCTGCAATGACAACTTCCCCACCGAGAAGTCGACCCAGAGCGAGATCAACAACTTTATCAATCTGTACATTGCAGCTAATGTCTTGTCTTCCATCGGTAACTTCTTCCTGTTCAACGCTTTATCCGCTGTAACAGCTGCCTGGGTGGAGCACAGCAGAGATCCAGCCGATACAGAAAAAATCGAGCGCGATCGTCGCATCATCCGCTACTTCACAGTATGTACCCTCGTTGCCTTGATCCTGACAATCGTCGGTGGTTCAAAGAATAACAACACACTACGAGTTGCTGGCAACGGAATATTTGTCGCCCTCATAGTCATTCTGCTTGTGGGTATTGCCTATTATCACGGAGAACTCGGGTCAAGCAACCTTAGGTCTTTCTACGACAACAAGACTTATGGATCCAATAAGCTTCCCCACCCGTTCGCCATCCAGATATTGCTAGCATTCTGTACATTTATCCTTCTGATAACGCAGGTGTTCAAGTTAATCCAGGGCGTTGTTCAGGTCGGTTCACCTGCCCTAAAAAATATCGCCTTGATCTATATCCTCGGTCCAGTGCTTCAGTTGATTGTTCTGATTATTTTGACTATTGTTTGGGTCCCGATCATCTACAAGACCTTATCTGAAACGCGGCCATCCGCCAGACTTGAACCCAAAATAACGAACATCCAGGCCTAGCGCTCTATGGCACAGCCTCACTACCTTGAGTAACAAATAGTCACAAAATAGGAAAGAACGATGGATTCTTAGAGTAGATTACACAAACACTTATTATGTCGCATCATGTACATTTTTTTTCTGAACATTTCTGTCAAAGTTAAAACGCAGTTTATATATAAAGATTCTCTCATTTCTAGTTTAATCCCTTCTTCTTTTTCCTTTTCCATACAAATGCTTGTTTCATTTTTTGATATCCCTTCAAAATGATAGGGCACCGATGACCAGGAAATAATCTCAATGGAGAAAAAGTGCGCAGTTCAGGAACAAATCATCTGTTGTCTATCCAACCAGTCAACAATACAGTTTGTAGAGTGTTTAGCGTATCCAAGGATTTTACGTTTGCCAAACTTCAGATATACGTCAACAGTATATACCAAAATTTGCTGTATTATGAAAACGCCCAAATTCGCCGTAATGCGATGTGAGCGAGACTGTTGTATATCACTTATTAGAGCAGGTTTAAGTTTCGCTTTTATAGGTTTTCCCAAGTAAAACTAAGTTAGTGCATCTATTGTAACTGGATTTGACATTTGCATGTGGATCCTAGGTATAGACACCCACTCCAGCGCTTGCTGATGGCAGTTTGCGAAGGTTATGCACACGTACTGATTGCTTTAAGGTGGAATTCTCCGTTTCTTAAACAGGTCATTCTCCTAGGAACATGTAACCCAAACTCTGCATTTGTGATCGAGACACACTAAAAAAATCTAGTCAGTTTGTTATGTTCTATTTGCAGTAGTAAATCCTACTTTGAAACGTCTTGAAATATTTTTGTGCCCAGCCAATGAAGCGACGCTGTATATTGCTTCGCGGGCTGCAGTAATGACGGTACTCATACAGTAAAATTCGCACTGTGCTCTTTGATCAACGGTACGATGCCCATAAGTATAAAATCTTATCACAAGGTTGTCATCCTGACAATGACTTCCAGACCAATAAAGCTTTGTGCGGTATGCTGTCAATTGAAAGTACGAATTGACGAGTCCAACGAATGTATTTGAAATGCGGAGTCTTCCATTTCAATGATGAAAAGTAGAAAAGAGAAAACGAGAAAATAGGCAACAAGCCCAATCCTATATTACAAGACAATAACATTTGCCAGTCAAAAGAGAACTGAAACCACTGCAAAATGATAACAACATACAATGGTGATGCTACATTATATTTATTATGCATTGCGAAAATATATATACCTTGGCATGCTCCATAAAAACAGTAATACACCATAGCAAACTGAACAAGTGATGGGCAAGACGATAGAGCAACGATTGTATGTTTCCACGAATGCGTCCTAATCACTTTCATTAGAAGCATACATTACAAGGCCCAACCTTTGCCAAAGAAAATCCTTCAAAGTCATCAATTGTTAATATGATCTTCCCACAAGAAGTGATGCAATTCTGAAAAATATTGATAGATAGGAATTTAAAATAAGGACCTTTTTGTAAGTTCAGTCAGTCGAAGGATGAATAAGAAATCACGACCTTGTATTACCTACCATCAAGCGAATGCAAATATATCCAATGCATGGCGTAGCAATGACTGGAAAGTCATCATGTAAATATTTTTGTGCCGGAGTAGTATGGCGAGGCTTCCGTTTTTCAGATACTAAGCTAAAAGAGATGAGGTGGAGCAAGAGCGAAGAGAAGAGAGTATACAACAGTCTATCGCCAGGATAAAAAAGCACTAAATATCCAAGATATTTTCTTAACGGCTAGGGAACGATACTTCGAAAATGAAGTATGAGTACCAGTAAACACGGTGCTTTGCCATGCACTAACCAAGCAAGTACTCCGTTCAAGAGTAGTAGTTTTGTATCGCAGAGACGAGTTGTCTCTCTCTATATAAAGCTAGCATTTTAATTCCAGATGATGTATAGAACTAATAGAAAACCGTGATTAACTACCGAAGTATATATGTCATCCGGGAAAATAGCAATTTGCTTACGATCCTCATTTGATCGGATCTGCGTTCCTGTGTTCCGAAAGAAAAACCGAACGAATTGCAAGTTCACGTGGTTTTGCTCCGTGACCGTAAAAATCATCGTTTTCCGGGAACGTTTGTTTTACTCCTTTCATTCAACGTGCATTATGGTTAGATCATTTCCACTGATCGAGTGTACGATCACTAACTAAAATCTATAAATGCTGTCTTTTAGGGTAAAGCCAAGAAGACGAGAAAGTTTGCCGATGTCAAACGTCTAATTAGCACAAAGGATGCCAGATTGTAAGTCGATCATTTTCCACAATAACGATCTGTCCTAAACTTATGCTTTTTTTTTTTTTGCGTTATCTATATTTTAGGAAGGAAAACAAAGAGAAATTGAAGAAGAAAGAAGAAGAAAAAGAAAAGGCAGCAGCTCGTCATATGTAAGTTTTACGGCATTCCGAACCGGGACCATGACTAACGGATCCCTAAAGGCCGCAGGTCGCCTCTTCCATGTTCTTCCAGTACAACTCAGCCTTAGGTCCTCCTTATCATGTCCTGGTAGATACCAATTTTATCAACTTCTCCATTCAGAACAAACTTGAGCTTGTCAAATCGATGATGGACTGTCTCTACGCCAAATGTAAGTAGTAAATAATCTCTAGCGTTATCTTAAATTTTTTTTAGCAATCCCTTGCATCACCGATTGTGTCATGGCTGAATTAGAGAAACTTGGACCCAAGTATAGAATTGCATTGAAGTATGTATAATTAGGAAGGATGCTTGTGGTGAATTAACATATCCTCTTTTTCAGAATTGCTCGTGACCCAAGATTCGAACGCCTTCCATGTTCACACAAAGGCACCTATGCTGATGACTGTCTCGTCAACCGTATTATGCAACACAAATGTTATATCGTCGCCACTTGCGATCGCGATCTGAAGCGACGTATTCGAAAAGTTCCTGGTATTCCTATTATGTACATCTCTGGACGGAAATATGTTATTGAGCGCCTTCCAGAGCTTGGCACCAATACGTTCTAGTTTTGTAAATAAATCATATAATCATTGATATCTCGCAATGCATGGCAATGTATAATTCCGTACAAGATGCTGGTTATCCTATCAGTCGATATAACCCCCTTCTTTTTTTTTTTTATTTTCCTGTGATTTATTGTGCACGACGGCTATATCCACAGTCGCTGCTTGAAGGGTACAGTCTATCTACAGTGCTATGGTACGGAGATGCAGTAACGTATAATCAGAAATAAAGGTTTTAGACGGGCCAGAAACATCATGAATTACTATCTAACCGGTTCAGCTGTTCTGTTATGCAGGTGATAGCTAATTATTCCAAAGAAAGACATGGTCATGGAGCAAAGCATGCCATGCTTACGCGTCGCTCCAAAAATGGGAAGTACAGAAAAATAGAAAAAGGCGGCTCAGTCAGATTTCGTGATTTCTCATGTCTTCTAACGCGAACTCAACGATGCCCACCGCATTGATTCTAGGAGCTACAGGTACAGCAAGAGGAACTTTGTATTGTTGTTAATAGCTATGAAAAGGGGCGGTTGGAAAGTCAGTGCTAAGAGAAGTGTTGAAGAATGGAAAGTACGCGCAAGTGATTACAGTTGGCAGACGGGAAGCGACTATTGATGCCAGCATTCCCCAAGAGAATCTGGTAATGTCCTTTGACACATATATCGCGACCTACCACTAACGAAGGTTACGTTATAGGTTCAGAAAAAAATAGATTTTGAAAATATTGAAGGCCATCGCGAAGCTTTCCGCGGTGTAAAGTAAGCGATACCATGTTTTTATCATTTATTTACTCCTTCAAAATAATTAGTGATGTTTTTTGTTGTCTTGGTACAACACGGGCTGATGCTGGAAGTGCAGAAAACTTTAAGCGAATTGATCAAGAATATGTCCTGGAATCGGCAAAGATAATAGCAGAAGAGAATCCTGCGCCGCCCGGGAAACAACTTAGTCCAGTCCACTTTTTGTACTGTTCATCGGGGGTATGTATACAGTGAAGCACACTGTTCCCCGTATCTATGGATTGACGTATTTTGTTTAAACAAGGGAGCGAACAAGGACTCGCCATTTTTATACATGCAATCAAAAGGGGAGACAGAGCATGGCCTTAAGCAAAAGGGATTCGAACGTGTTTCTATCTTTCATCCCGGTTTCCTAGAGGTTGAGGAACCCCGGCCAAGACGGCGATGGGCAGAAGGCTTTGCCAGCTATATCTTACCACCTATGAATCGACTGTTGAACCTTCATCTATCTGTGCCCGTTGGTGATGTAGCCAAAGCAATGCATGGTGTAGCACAAAGAAGTGAGACAGCGACAAAAGAAGAGACAAGCACAGCAGGTTCTAAAGTGGACATCTTTGAAGCAAAGGCTATTGATGAGATCGCAGCTAGGGAAAGTTCGTAGCCAAATAAGGGAGAATGATCCAGTATTCAGATTGAAGTTGGATTAAAAAAAAAAATAAGAAAACGTATAAAAAAATAAATAAGAAAAATAATTGCAAAAACTTATTTTATCTACTTATGCGGTTTGATCATCGACTGCCATGAGCTTCGTTTGATCCATGATCGGAGCTTCCTCCGTATGGCTCCTTCCAGCACAACCTTGCCTCGATGGATACGTTACACAGCTAAGATTGCGTTCCAGGCCGTGGCTCGTAGTCCAGCAAACGTGGTTGCTATATTTACCTGTTCCTGATAATTTGTACTAAGTGCAGTTATGTATTTAGTAAAGAAAATGTATTTTTATAGTCATCCACAGGGCAAGGGCCTATTCAGCAAAAGTAACACGAACTAGGGTTTTATATTCGCGTCTGGGGAGGAGAGAAGGGGGTGGAATCCATGTCCCCAGACATGTGATCCGGGCCTTAAATCTGCTTTGTATCTTTTCCTTCTTCTTCTTTGACAACGTGATAAAGTCATGTCTGTTTTCATCGAACCCTCAACTCAGCTTACTTTTTCTCGTTCGTACCTACTATGATATTCTCCTTAACTGACAAGTCTTCTCTTTACACCAGGTCCTTTGACACAGTCCCGCGATGAGGTTTTGCTGGTCAAGAATCCTTATCCAGAACCGATTACGTTTAAAGTCAAAACCACTGCCCCCAAACAGTACTGTGTGCGCCCTAATGCTGGAAGAATCGAGGGAAACTCACATGTAGAAGTTCATGGTAAGAGCTCAGAACAATGCAAACATCGTGATGTGAATTCGTACCATTTAGTCATTCTTCAGCCATTCAAGGAGGAGCCTGAGGCTGACTTCAAGTGTAAGGACAAATTCCTTGTCCAAACATCCGTTATCAAACCCGAATATGAGAATATGTCGATTTCAGATATGGTAAAGCAATGAAGGGAAAAGGGGGTGGGCGAAGGACGCGATCGGTGTTACTGACCTGTCCGGCGCCATTCTCTTTTAGTGGATTCGTATGGAGAATGAAGATAAGGAATCGATTCGTCAACAGAAAATTAAATGCGTATTTTCACCTCCTTCTCCACCATCGCTGAAGGTGAGTGAGTGACAAAGCAAGGGTGATTTGGTTTCATCTCATCTATTGGTTTAGATGAATGAGGGCCAATCTGCAACGAATGATACCGCGACAGATTTGCCGATAGAAACACCCACTACAGCTAGTACTGAGGTACCTGTTCTCTCTCCGGCGCTGCCACAGCGACCAAAGCCAGCGCAGCACGACGCCACGAGTCAATTAATGCGGGAATTGAATCAAGCACAGAACACCATTGCCGAACTCCAGAGAAAGATTGCTGCCAATCAGGCACAATCCGCTGAAGAAGAAAGCGGCCTGCGTGCACGTTCACAAGCCAAATCTTCTTCGCGACCAGTGGCCTCGTCTGCTCACCCTCAGGACGCAGTTCACCAGCACTTGGCTAATCTCGAAAGGCAAAAAACGACGGAAGGATACCCACCCCAGGTTGTTTTGATTGTTGCCGCTCTGATCTTTGTGATTACCTATCTCTTCTTTTGATATCAGGGTGTATATCTATTTTAAAATGAACATGTTTTTCTGGGGGCATGATGGCAAAGAAAAAGCAACAAATGGATCAAGCATTGGGTAGCACCCCTCCTAACTATGTATTCAAGGCAATGCAATAATATTTTGTTTTATTTTCTACACTGTGGCGATGGTGTACTGGGGAGGGGGTGGATGATCTTTAGCTAGGTAGCGCTGTTGGATTCGTTTTAACCACGAGCCTGACATAGCATGCGGGCTGATCATCGGCGGAGGATCGCCTTGGGGAGGAAGGGTCTCTGTTTCTCTGTAGACTGGAAGGGTGATGTAGTCATCAATTGGGCCTTCCAAGACAGTAATGGGGGCATCCATCAGGAGCTCTCTGGTTGTGTTTTCGGGTAACAGTAATCGGAGTGACAGCTGGATCCAGTGGCGTACACGGATATTCCGATTGGTTGTGGAAGGATGAACTTGTAAAGTCTCTTTGTCGGGAACAGTGTAAACAACTCGGATTTCGTTATCGTTGAACCATGCAGGCGGATCGGATGCGGTAAGTGTCATTTCATGATGTAGAATCCTTGTTGTATGTTTTGATGGTGCACGGAATTTTTGACGTTCTATCAGTTTAACAGTTAACTGGTCGATCGAGTGACCTGGTCTTGAAAATAAAATAGACAGAGAAAGCTTTGAACCATGTGTAATGTGTGCACTATCCACTACAATATCGATCTGATCATTATCCAAGAAATGTGTTTGCGTAATGTAACGTGGCGTATCTGCGGGAGGAAGACGCACCAGGACAACAGGACACAAGGCCTTGAGGTGACAACCAAAGAGGGACCAAGGCTTGAGGTGGACGTGGCATAACAATTTGTAACTGACCTTCCCAAGACCACATTCAATAGATTCCGATAGTGCATTGGACAGTAAGAGCTCAAAAGGGATCGTGTGCACTCCTTTCTTGAGAAACATAGGCAAGCGGCAAATGGGGATCACAGAATCCACCAGGACCTGTTTATCCCAGTAGTGGGACGCTTTTGGCAAATGTACGCGTACGCCACGTGAGCCACATGTCTCGGCAACAACATTTTATACAGGACCTGTATACATTGACGATAAATTTACCTTCAGGCCATAGCGTTTTTACGGTCCCAATAAACTGAATCGTGACGGACTGAATATGAACTGAGTGTGCTAAAGATAGTCGAATCATCCCTCGTAAAAGATTGGTCGTATGTTTATCTTTTGGATGACCACGAAGATACACTACTGGTTCAACGAGCTCAACTGCGAGAGAATGACGAATCTTCATTGTTAAGAGGAAGAGCAAAGATGAATAAGCACATCATTTTATGATGCAGCCGTAAACTCCCTAAAAAAAATTTCCTTTTTTTCCTTCTCCTCTCAACCCCTTCATTCAACCAATTAGAAATCAACCTTTTTGCCATATCGTGTTGCAGGTAACTCTGTTCGTTTTTAACAAGCAGTAAAACAATCACTGCTGTAGTCTACCATTCAACATTATTTAATACTAAGAATAGGAGATATGCAGCTTGGTAGATATTGAACTACCTCTCTTCTTTGGCAACACAGGCCATTCGAGTACTCATTTTAAACCTTGCATAGATAGAAAAGCATGCAAAGTCTGCAAGGGCGATCTTGCCAACTCTATCCGAGATCGAGTGAACTCGAGTATCAAAACATTCGAAAGAAGTTGAGAACATTGACAAACCTTTGACTTCGTACTAACTCACTGTCCATCCCGGTATAAACATTGCACAATCAATACTCTTGGCATTTAGACGTCACTCGTATACACGATAACTAGCCATACATCCTATAGGCATGGCTGGAGAGGCGTAAACATAGGAGAGAGACATAAGTTATAGACATAAGGGAAATGTATGATGAAGTTTTTAAGGAGTGGATATTTCTTCGTACACATAGATATGGATTTTGACAGCTCAACAACTTTTGGAAGGAATCGCTGCATTCCGCTGCTTGATGCGACACGGGACAGAACCGTGCAAAGTTGATCACAAAAAAGAAAAAAAATAGTGATGGGGGTACAGGCTAAATGTTCTGATACTTCTGCCCATCGGCTCTGCTTCACTTCTGCAAATGCTAGATGCCAATAGGAATGGTAGGGTTTTCATGACAAAGGGCCAAGACTAGCACCGCGTATTGAACCAATTAACATTAACGTATTTCTTCCACCCATCGATTCCCCATACTCGTGCAGATGGCACAGTTGATCGGATGGAGTCCCTCAACAGTGCAGCGTCGTTTCCCAGGGAGTTGGATAGCATCATCCACACCATGCAGGAGAAACCGCGCATTCCGCTATGGTACCTCCCTGACATATTACTTGCTGAAACTTCATCATTTCGGCCAAAATTCATCTTAAGCTTATATCAGTGATACTGAAGGTTTGCCGTAATTAATCACAACTTTAACACGAGACGTAGAGGGGGAAAATGGCTTCTTGGTATTTTATTTCAAACGTTGCTTGTAGCTTCTCTTGAAGCAACGTACCTGGAGATACTGAAGATGGCTATCACGTAGCGGGAATGCTCATTAAGCCGATAATGGATTGAAGCACGATAACGCACCGTGTCAGACTCAAAATCTGAAACTGCCATCGCAATCTTGCCTTTGTAGGAGAAAATGATTAAGTATTACGTCGTGCTCATCTCACATGCATCACCAGCAGAAAAATCACTGGGAACTAGGAATTGTTCTGAAATCGTTCCGCGGAGATGGTGACCATGTTCAAATGAAATGCGGGTCAGAGATCTTCTGTACTACGTAAGACGGTGTGGTTGATGTAGTTCTTGCTGGAAAACCATTGTGAGATGGGAACGGAGACAAGCTGGTGACATGAAACTATTCCCGCAAAGAATGCGAACTTTCGGCTGCTTCAGGGTTTCAATCTGCAATGCCAAGCGGCGGGCTTCTGTACGTAATAAGGTCAATGCACAGGCCGATCGTCGTAAATTGTATGCAGAGAGTCTTCTCGAGTTTTACCAGAATAGCCATTGTTAATTCTACTCGAAGATTGCAAACGTATACTGCCATGTCGAGAGCATCAACGAAAAAAAAATTTTTTTTGTCTCGGAGATGGCGACTGGAATAGGAGGAAAAGGTCTGGTTCACTGGCATCCTGATGATAACTTCTGTTCCAACTGTCCAATGATGTTATCTATTACAGAATCGTGCTATCATCACCTCTGATAAAGGGGAGTCCACACATGACTGGAAAATGTCTGAAGTTTTGATTATTTGACTAAGGATTACTTGGTTATGTCAGAAAGCATTTTTTTCTTTTTGCTTGTATTTGTTGCCATACCAGTTCACCAAACGGTAACACAAACGTTAACCTTGTTGTGGTTACGAAATATAAACAAGGAAAATCGTCTGCGCTAATTTTTTTATATATTTTTGTCGTAGCTTTCTACTGCGACAGGGTTTTAGGATTTCTTGAATTCAGGTCAATCATGGCTGTGTCGGAAACACGGGATAAGCATGACTTTGATACATGCAATTCACACGCAGCTGCAGCCGCGTGGCTAATTACTGCAGAAGAAGTAATATTTGTGTCCATAATAAACTTTCTGCTTAGGAAACATTTCATTCCCTCGGAAGTTACAGCTTTTTTTGATCCATTTTGTTGTCAGGGCAACGGAATGTATATTTCGAGCCTTCAGCCGGATGTTTTGACACATAAATACCTATTCTTGATTGTTTATGAAACTATTTCCATTGTTGTTTGCTATGACTTCTCTGAAGGATCGGAATGCTGCTGCATAACAAGGTGATTGAAGAACATAGAAATCGAGTCGGGTATTGAAATAGCTGCTACATTGATTTTTTTTTTGGCCCAAGTTTATTGTTTGCATAAGTTGACTTTGGCTTGACAATGAATGATTCCCATTATCGGTTATATAGAATTTTTTGTAATATGGTTAGTATTGGTTTAGCTCGACTTATTACGCTCTGTCATGGGGTACAGCCACCACTATTTTATTGTTGCATACTTCGATTTTATTGAAAATTTATTTGTTTTGAATTGACATTTTTGCATACTATTCAAAAGCAAATAATACAAAGTTCAATAGGCCTGTGGGATCAAGTCAACGCTTTTCATGCAATGAGTCACTGTAAAAGGATAAAAGATAGAGATGAATCGAGCCAATCATGGCGTTTTGATTAGCTTTTTCATCTCCCGACTTCTCACAATTTGTGAGAGTTTTTGAAACCCCCTTTGGAGTCTAATTTTTTCTCACCTGAATCTATCACTTTTGGTGGAAACCGTTTTCGGGCCGGACGATAAGATAAACACACACACGCGCACACATACACAAAAAGGGCTGTACCGATGGTCCCTATTTCTTTCTTCCTTACTCCCATTTTCATCTCTTTATTTTCATGATCTATCTTGTCAACCAGCGATACGATCTGGTGACGCCAGACCGATCTGTACCGTCCAGCCCTACTCTATCTCCCGCAGTCGTGACACATACTACAGCTACGAGCCATGCTCATCACCACCACCATGTTCAGGATCATGTTCCCGTTGACGTTTCGGAATTGACAAAACTGTTGCAAACAGTTGCTGCAAGACCTACACGTCCACGTTCACAACTGTTTCAGTCTTCCAAACCTCCCTCCCCTTCCACTTCCACTTCTTCTCCTTCTACTTCGGCAAGTGCCCAACAACAACAACGGCCACAGAAGAAACAACCCTCACGCACAGAAGGAACTTGTACACCTCCTTTACCTCCCACGAGCCCGCGACCCCACCTTGTTCATCGCCCAGCAAGCGCAACCACTCCCTCACAATTCATTTTCAAAAAACCAGAATACAACCAACTTTATCACCAAACCCACTTTCACCGTCAACCTCCAACAACCGACCGCTCCAGCAAGGAGCTTTTTCTAGTATGGTCCGATCTACGACGATTTTTTGTGTCCGAACCCTCTACATCCTCTGTCGGTTCCTCCTCCTCCAGTGTTCAGATGACGGATGATGAAAAATTGAAGCCCGACACTTTTGGCAATCAATTCCGCCAGGATATTGGTGGGCGTTACGGTACATGGGGTAAGTAAACAAGCTTGTGCCAATAATATATTTTGTATATATTTGCTGCACACTGCTGATCGAATGGAAAAACTAAACAAAAACGCAAATTAGGACGGTACATCGGTAAAGGTGCAGGTGGATCGGTACGACTTATTCGACGCTCCTCCGATCAAAAAACATTTGCCGTTAAACAGTTTCGCAAGCGTTTACCACATGAAAGTGAAAAAGATTACATCAAGAAAGTGACGGCTGAGTTTTGCATTGGATCAACGCTACATCATCCCAACGTTATTGAAACGCTGGATATTGTTCAGGAAGGAACTAATTTCTATGAGATCATGGAGTATGCTCCCAATGATCTGTTTAATGTCGTCATGAGTGGAATGATGTCTCGCGAAGAAATTTCCTGTTGTTGGCGCCAGCTTCTACTTGGCCTCGATTATCTCCATAGCATGGGCATTGCTCACCGCGATTTGAAACTGGATAATTTGGTGCTTGATCATCTCGGTATTCTCAAAATTATTGACTTTGGTTGCAGCTGCGTCTTCAAGTATCCATTTGAAGAAGCAATCACCATGTCGAAAGGTAATACACAGGTTTTTTTTTCTTTTTTTGTGGTGCTCATGCTCGGTGTAGGGATTTTTGGGTCTGACCCCTATATTGCTCCTGAGCAATATACGCAACCAACCTACGACCCACGCCAATCGGATGTATGGTCATGCGGTATTATCTTCATCTGTATGACGATCCGACGATTCCCATGGCGCTGCCCTCGACCTTCTGATCTTTCCTTCAAAGCATTCGCAACCAATCAAAATCAGCAACAATTTCGACTACTCAAACTATTACCACGCGAAGCCAGAAGTATTATGGCAGATATTCTTGATCTTGATCCTGGACGACGAGCCTCCCTGAGCGCAGTTCTAGCTGATCCATGGGTTCAGCAAATTGATGTGTGTAATGTAGACGAGCCTGGTGCTCGACACGTTCATCATGTCCTCACTGCCCCAACTACAAATAATCGTCGTGAAAACCTTGTCGTTGTCACACCGGAACCACCCGGAGTGGTGGCCGAAAAGGAAAAACGGAAACGCATGGCCAACTCGAATGGATCAAGCCGTCCTGCTTCACCTATCTTGCCATCTAAACCCCACCCTACAGAACACAAAAAAGTTTGAACTCTAACCTGTATACCAGTCCTTTCCCATTGTACCATAATTTGATGTCCCTCAGAAAAAAAAAACACCAGAGAAAATACTTACTTTTTTTTTCTATCCCCTTTCTTCTGCAAATCGTGCTTATAGAAAACAGAAAAAGAAAAAGTAGCTTTATGCACAATCCCATTTTTTGGCTAAAATGTCACTGGACGCTTAGTTGAGATTGAGAAACGCGACTGCTTTAAACAAATGGTGATATTCTTACTTTATACTGTTAGGATGAAGGCAACCATGTGGATAAGTAGCACAATAAACTTGTTCTATGACCAAGCCGATGCTCCATATCGCCAATCGCTTGGTTAACTAACGCTATCCCTGTACCCGACTTAGGGTTCTAATGTGCTTTTTTATTATGATACATTTGGTGCATTTTTATTCTGTTTATGCAATTTTCTGTTCTTTTGTACTGTTTGTATCAGACAAATTGTTGTACCATTGCCAAAAATAGACCATTTCGTTATTTGATCGCCGCCATGAGCTCATTGGCCACTAACCAATTATATCCAAGCCCTCGTTATTTTTCTTCGTGGTACCTTTGCCTCGCGTGTTGTCCCTTTTCAACTGCTCATCCATGGAAAAATTCAAAGAGGTAGGACGCGTACTCATTACATGACCAACATCAGTACGCGTAGGTAAATAACAAATGTGTCTGGCGTATTTTGTTTTACCCCGCGTATTGACGTTTCTGCATGCGTATCTTTGCGCACTTTGCTATAAACAGTTACCTAACAAACTGCTTTCCTTTTTGCTAGAAACTCACAACACTTCGTGCTGAAGCCGATGAGGCTAATGCTCGTGCAGATGAGCTTGAAGCTCAGGTCAAGCAGCTTGAATCTGAACATACCGCCAAGGACCACGAATTGTTGTCGCTCGAAATCCGAGTGAAGAATCTCGAGGAACAGCTCGAAAAAGCCGAAGCCAAACTCAAGGAGACCAGCGAAAAGTAAGCGCTAGTTAAGAAAAACTCTTTTGCTAAGACCTCTGCTTTCTAGGTTCAACGAGGCTGATTTGAAGGCTGAACAATCTGAACGTGAGATGACCAGCTTGGAACAGAAGTTGACAGAAAAAGAGGAGAAGTATGAGGAGTTGCAGGCTAAATTCAAGGCATCTCAGGCTGAGCTGGATGAACTAAGCCGTCAGTTTGAAGATCTGTAAACATATGTTATGTATCAATAAACAAAAACGTGTCATGGTTACGGAAAATGAGGTAACAAAAGCGGAGGAACAATCATGGGCTGGGTTTCTTGTACGGCTTGAGAGAGCGAGCACTATAAAAAGTCATCTGCACAGACGTTCTGTAAACAAATGACCCATGTCTGTAAAACTGGTGCACTCACAGCTCTCGACGTTAAAACGAGACACGAATAAGACCAAAACATGGGTGAGCTTATCGTAGGACGAAACAATAGGCGACTTTGGAAAACAATCCCATCAACTACGCCATGTCGAGGCATAAGTTGTATGCGGCTTAACGAAAGCAAAATGTTTTTTTTAATATCCTTTGTAAATGACCCATACTTTTGCTGGAACCATAATATTACAGGTTATCTTAATGCACTACGGAGATGGAACAAATAATATAGTTAAAGAAAAAAAAACAAATAGTGTTTTTTTATCATGAATCACTGCCATGCGCGTTTAAAATTTTACGTGCCGAGGGAGGGATGGAAATGGGATTTGCGCAGTGGGGTCTATGCTATTGTTTGTTCTGCATTAATTCGGAACGCATCTACTGTATGTAAGCCAAAAAATCTCTCTCCTCTGTTTCAAGTTTACCTGGAATAGCCGCAAGACGCGTTGGGTCTTTTTTATTCGTACGCGGGGAATAGTACCTTCGGGACATGCTGGTGCTCCTGGCTTTTCCTGCGCTTGTCCTTCTGGATGCTCATCTTTGGGTGTCAAACCTAGTGCTCGCTTCCGATAAGGTTCGTAAGCTACAATATCGGCCTTCAACGACCGACGACCACGAAGCCGGGCCTCTCCTTTCTACATGTTCTCATGTTATCTACAGAGTTGCCTCCATACCATATGTTACCTTGATTTTCTCCACCTTTTCGATATAAAAACTCACACCGTCGTGATTGCTCCCCCAGGAACGTGATTTGATGTTGTTTCGAATAGTACTTGCATAATGCCGTAATTTTGGAAGAACCCTCACCGTTACCTTCAAGTCGTAATCAGGAATGATTTCTTCTCGCTTCTGCCATTTCTTCCCAGACATAGCCAATCTCTTGGCAGCATGTGCTGCTTCCACAGGTTTCCCTGCAACCGCAAGTGCAAAAGGGTCGTCAGGATGAACATCAGGCTCCTGAAACTGTGGTTTATATTTCCCTGAATGGATGGCCACTAATGAAGACGTTCAGTATAGGAATAACACCGTAAGGTGACAGATACATACTTGCCACCACATCTGAATCATCTGTGTACACGTCCGTTCCCCAGACGGCCCGTTTCCGTACGCACATATTGTCGTAGCTCAGATACCGTGCCGGAACACGGACTTCGAGAATGCCGTTCAAGTATTTGGACATATTTGGAAGCAATGTATCTGATTTATACAGGTAGAATCCTAGATGAACAACCACATAAGCAAAACAGGTGCCTTTTCTCTCTGTTCACAAAAATTTTACCTAACGACTTTTCCTCCATGCCTTCGCCCGCCCGCCATACTTGTTCATTTTTAACGATTAGTTGAGGTTTCTTTTGTGTCTCTTCTACTGGTGGTGTCTTGTCTTTTTGATTTGCATCATGTCGTCTGTCCAACAGTGGTTTGAGATGTGTATCCACTGATTTTCCCGAAGAGGAGGAAGCCATCGTTGCTGCAACGCTATCTGTCGTTTCATTGTTAATATTTCCTTTTCCTCCAATCTTCTGACTCTCTTCTGCCGTACGTGCTCCCAGGAGCAACGCTTGATCCAAAAACGTGGACAACGTGCTTCCCCCATGATTCGTTGAATTTTTACGGCCACTTGCCAACTGCAACGCACCACTTGATCGAGATGATTTTTCCTCCTGACCAGAGCCGCCGCGATGAGTAGCTGCAAAGCTGGAACTAGCATGAAGTATGTTACTAATATTAGCGGTGATGGCTGCCAAGTTTCCTATCGCAGCTGCAGTGGCATTCGTTGATCCGGTATTTGAACGCGCTGCCGTCGCACTAGCAGCAACAGCCGCTAATGCATTCCCAAGAATCTCAGAAGGTGATGCGTGGTCATCTCTCTTTGACTCCCCTTGACCCACCGATGAATTTGCTCGCGCTATGGCAGAATGGCTATCGGCAATAGCTGCAGTGAGATGCGGGAGTTTTGATTCAGGACCAGCAGTGCCACTGAGACGACGCAAAGCAGCGCTGATATTTGGCAAATTATTCAGAGCGCTGAGATTCGCTGCCTGCAGAGATAGGTTACTTCCTGGTGTGGATACAGGTTGAGATGCTGTGGATGGTTGTGAAAAAGTAGGTGATAAGGATGATCGCTGTTCAGTACACGATGATTCTGGAGTTTTCTTTGTGGTATCCGTCGATGTGTCTGACTGTGTGCTAGTGGTAGGCCGGCCATCATTGGCGCTTGGAGTCCGTGATGATGAGCCATTCGCAGATTCCACTGGAACGGAGGTTAATGCACGCACAAGTTGTTCGTTTGTTAAAGCACCAGCATCTGTATTGGTTGATTCTTCGGGTGATCCCTGAGTGTGCAAAGAACCTGTCTTTTTTGGATCACTCTGTGGCACCACGTTGGACGGCTGACTGGCACTCCGTGAATGAAACCCTGCTGGTTGTTCGTTTATCTGAGTTACATTCTCACCCGTTCGATGGTTCAATACAGGTGGTGGCATACTTTGACCCCTTGGTACTGTAGGTGATTTGTTGGTCTGTGTCGGCATAAACATCGTCGATACTGGGGAATATGGGCCTCCTGACTTATCACGGTAAGGATGTCCTCTACCACTCTCACTAAGTATTGCTGACACGGACATGCGCATTCCAGGCGGTTCATAAGCTGGGTAGGTTGGTTTGGATGTGATCAACGTATTTAAGGACGGGAGATCGTGTAGCGCTAATTTCGGTGGCGTAGATATCGTAGCAATACCCGGCTCACTCTTTGCAAATGGTTTATCCACCACATTTATTGTATCACTCGTCGATCGCTTTTGTGATCCCAACTGCGTGGTTGCTGGGGTGGCTGTCTTCGAACACTCGGGAGAAGTTTCCACCGCTGGCTGTGAAGTGCATGGGGATACTTCTAAGAAAGCACCATACACGTTCAACATTCCCGTTTTATGTTTTTCATAAAAAAAACAAAAGTTCGTCATTTACCTGTTGCTGGGGTCTCGCTTGCTGATTGTGGCTGGTCTGGGGTACTCTCGCTCGTCAGTGCCTTCTGTATCGTACATGCTTCATACCTTTACTTGTCTGATTTCCTCCACTGACTGGTCCCAGCACATCTGTAATTAAGCTCGCAAGAATAGGCGTCTGTGTACTTTCCGAATGCGTTGCTTGCTTTTCTTGATTTCCTGCATCTACTGAGATGCCGTCTGGTTCGTCAGACGAATCTACCTTGAGACGTTTATTTGAGGAAACAACACTCGCATCGGTCTCGCTGCTGTCCTTCGGTGCATTTTCGTCCTCGCTGCGGCGTTTCGTTCCAGGAATGACGCTTTCGTTCATTGTTGCGGAGAGAAGCGTTTGTCCTTTTGCACCTGCGGGACTTTTTTTCTTATTGGTGAAGCGTGACGTTCAAAATCTTCCCTCAGGTGAAAGCGGCGTTTGCTCCGTCGGGCTGTAAACTTTAACACGCATCTTCAGATCAAGTAGCATTGACAATGTTTTTCCTATTTATTCGCAGCAATCACTAATTTATTTTATATGTATCGTAAACTTGACCCTTTCCTAGGCGAAAAATGTGTCATAGAGTAACGTAAAACGTCATCCAATAAACAGTAACAGAATCTCTACGATCTTCGATAACAGTTTCTACCGCTGGTCACAGCGGGCATTTCGTGAACTTTGTATGAGCGTAAGAAGTAATACAAATAAGAGAGAAGACATCGTTGTGGCATATGATAAGTGCAAAATTCAGTCATACGCAGGTGGGGCATCGACCAGTCCCTATCAAGACTTTTCGCTGCAAACTCTCGCAATACGTCACAATGGTCTTCATGAATGAATTCAATATTAGCCAGGAATGCTCAAGCTCTGCAGACATGGTCGATGTGGACGTCAGATTCAGCAAAGTATGACGTATGTACACGAAGAACGAGATTTTCTTTGATCGGCCCCGGGACCAGCTCTCCACACTGTGAAACATTGCCAAACATGTCGCACTATCTGGAATAATGGATGTGAACGCTGTAAGAAACATACTCCATATCTTCTGGCACATGCACGAGAACGATGATGCTAGTCCATTTGAATTCACAAAGCAAGCATAGAAAATCACTGAGGTGGGTACCTGCGGATAAAATCAAACCGTGCTTACATCTTCGGGTGCGTATTGCTATGCATGATTTCTTTGGGTTACTTTTTCGAGCCTACAGGGTCGTTCAATAACTTTTTGACCTTTTAAGAGAGGATATAAACCGAGTAAAAGGCAGAAAAATTTGGAATAGGTCACTGACGATAGCTTTCTTTTTCAGATGTAGATTAGGCCATGTAGACTTTCACTCACAACAGGTATTATTATATTTCGCCCCTATTTATACACGATTATAACTTCTTTCTCCCAAAAATTCTGATGTCACTTTAGTTCGACGTTTTTGGCTTCTTGTTCTTCTTGGTGCGTTCCTTTTTCTTTAAAGAATCCATATACGCTTTTATAACTGTACCGTAGGCTGCCTGAAACTTATTGAAATCATCAGGAGCAACCTATAATATATGAGACATTAGCAAAACAATCTCTGCACGGCTATCAACTACGTACCGTAGTACTGATTTTCTTATTTTTATATACAGCTCGTACCAAGCATGGGTACTGCACATCGTCCGCAGATCCATTGCCTTTGAGCACTTCTTCACCTCCTTTTGGAACTTCCTTTTTAACTTTAGAAGCCATCAGCAAACGATGGGCCGTCACTGCACTCTTCTTTTAGCCGCGTGGTTTCATCGGTCAACAATTTACTTCTTTTCATGGTCACAGCTACTGAGCCTGACTTTCTCGACATCTCGTAAAAGCGCCCAAGTTCGACGGTAAACTACATCTCTGTTAGAGTGTCTTTATGATACATGCTCCTACCGTAACAGGATCCAGTTCTTTCATCGTTGCTTTTTAAGTTGCCCTGTTAGGGATCTCGACAGCCACTGAAAGGATTAAAATATTTTGCGTGGGCGAATGAGATGATCGCGCTGGCTGAGAATCAATCAGTTGCTGGAACCGAGTCCTCGGTTGCGGTTACGCCCCTCAAGCCACGCTTTTGTTCTCAGATAATCGACCTTTTTCGTTTTTTCTACTTCCTATCAACATATTTCAAGCTGGGCATCGTGGTTAAAGTAGTGAGTGGTCAAAGGATTTTAAATAAAAAAAATTGAGAGAACTCGTATGTCAGCAATTGGCTCTTAACGAAGAAGCCAACATCCCAGCTGAAATCCTTGAGAATTTGGAGACGTTTACAGGCATACGAGAATTGAAATTATTAACAGACTTGAACCAAACTGTCCTACCTCCTTGTAAGACAAGTCTATATACGAAGATCAACAAATACACGACGGCTGGTCTATTGCCATTCTCCAGAAGTGTAATGACAGGGAACAGGAGATCAGACAAAGTGTAACTAACCAAAAGAAGTACTTCAGCTAAGTTTGCTTATATAAAGTGTCCTGTGAAAGCTAGCTACAAGATATGGGTATATGGAGAGTAATGGATGCATAAAGAAACCTGTACGCATAAGGTTTTCAACCTTTGCATAGCCCAGCTAAAATCATTGAACTAATTGGAGTAATCATCTATCCCAGATTTCCAAAGGTTTAATAATCAGAACAAGTACCCCGAAACCCTGAAAACCCGATCGGTCTGTACGTGTCATCGATGAAAACTTCCAGCATTCGGGAAAATTCTTCAAGAAAATTCTCCTGGTTACTTCAGTCCATGGAATTACGCCTGGCCGTTTATATGCTTCATTGTATGAGGACGATATTGCTGCACAGGCTTATCTCTCAATGAGTTCGATGCTAACAGATATTGCGTACTGCTACTTTCTTAGATTTTTATCGTTGTACAACATATCTGATTTTTCCATCAGCTGAATAAGTGCGTAGTTGTGTTTCAGCTACTTGGAAAGTTTGTGATAGAGTTTTTCCAAGGTGTGAGATACCGAACATAGATGCGTTAGATGCTCGTCAAAACTTTAGATATTTCATTAATATAGTCGATAGTCGATAAAACATCGCAGGATGAATTATTTAGTGGAACATTCGAAAGGCATACCCTATGTGTATACCATCTTTTTTGTGTAACAACTCCGTCGTCTCTTTCGATTCCTGTGCTTTCTCTATATTTGGTGATAGTTTCCATGCGGCTAGGGTCCACCTTTTATTGAGGCTCATGATGATTTTGGGCTAGCTAGTCATTTGTAAGAGTATCGGACAACAATATCGAGTTGTCCAATACGGAGTCACCAAAATTTGTTCGACTTTCTGTTCTTAGAAACATCTTAGAACTTGGAGGATTGGTTTCCAACGCGGATATAAATACAAACTTTTCTTTGACCATGGTTGTACAAAGGCATCTGATGAGTCCGGACGGAGGCTCCATTACGTCTTCAGCTACGTTCTACACTTCACTCAAACGCGTCGATTGACTATTTTCCCTATCTGCGTTAAAATACCATGTTGGAAATCTCAACTTGTATAAAAGTGCTATCCTCCAGCTGAGTCTAGAAGTTGATAATCAGATTGAACTGATCGATAAGATCTCATATCCTGATTGCTAGGTCCTGAAGAGATGGTAATGCAGCCCCTTCTGCTATTGTAACGTATTTGAGGGCTAAATATATCCCACACCTTGAGTAGAGCTTTTGAAGCTTATCCGCCCTCCTTCAGTCTGAAAAGATACCTAAAAAAAAAAATGACGTATCTTGCCGTATGGTCATAAATGGCGAGGCGATAAATGATTGTCTCCTCAAAGCGAGCAATCGTCTGGAAGAGCCGCTAAAGCATTTGTTGCTTTTACTAAGAAATACTTATTCCACTGGGCGTACATCTATAATTCTGTCCTGCTATTTCTCCTCCTACATATTTTCGATACGCACAGAATCAGTAGCAGTGCTGGCAGAGTATCTAGACACTTATGCACGAATTTTAGGCGCTCAAATATCGCCGGAAGAAACTGTTCAGAAGAGTTAATGCCATTTTACGCATTGATGTCACCATTGAAGTCTATTTTTTTTCCGTCACCCGAGAAAACTCGGCAGTTTCCCGTTTGGCTTTGTCTGTGCCAACAACCGCATGAAAATCCCAACCAAACGTTTCATAAGTTGATATAAACAGATGCGACACAGGAGGACATGGTTTTTCGTAACGGTGATACCTGTGCTGTTCTAGGGTGTTCGATCTGCACACTCCGATTACTTAGTCACATAATCTTGATAGTGTTGAGTGCACGTTATCAAAAAATCGCTTTGATACGGACTCCCTAAAAAAAAAAATAACGCTTGAAATGCCTCGTTATCGCGAACGGCGTATCTGCCTCTTGGAGTCAATTAAACGATTTTGTATACCTACCTAGCTTCTTAGTAGTTGTTCTCGCGTATCATTCGCTATTGCTTTAATTCTCCAGCAATACCAACGATTAAACCTCGTAGATAATTATTTCTCTCCGATTATATGGGTGTATTTCGGTATGCAAACTATATTTTATAATGAGCGTTTAAATAAATAAATAAAGCAAGGTTACTTAGAGTCATGCACTGAGGGAATTTATGATGTGCAAGGTTCCACAGCTGGAAGCATGGAAAAGTCTTCAAATGTCAAAGCTCGAGCCAGTGACTGCTCGTTAATCTTCATTATGTGGGGTTGTCGATTTTTTATTTTTATTATCTTCTTGCTTTTCCTCCCCATTGCTTACCATTCAACTTCATTCGACATAAAAGTGTCTTGACGCTCTCGGCGAAAGAACTATACCGTAGTCCCCTCTCTTTGTGACGACTTTAATGGAACCATCACAGCCCCCTGCCTTGGCAGACCGTTTCAACCCGCAGAAGACAAGAACACAGGCTGCGAAAACGAACGTTGGTGAACGGCAACTTCAGTTGCGTCGTCAACTTGAAGATTTAACCTTCGGCTCCGTAAGTTATACTGTTTATGTTCGGAGACACTTGAGGTTCTGAACCAGCAATGATAAAGGTTGCAGGGATGGTGGGTAAATTTGTTGAATATCCCTTTGATACTGTCAAAGTCAGACTGCAAACACAGCCAACCGACCGTCCTTATTTTGCTGGCCCGATTGATTGTATTGCGGCAACGCTGAAAAATGAAGGCCTGAAAGGCTTGTACAAGGTAAGTACACCTTTTTTTTTCTTCATTGACTGAAACAAAATGGTAAGGGTATGGCTTCTCCTTTGATTGGTTCCATGGTCGAAAACGCCGCCCTGTTCGTGGGATATCGTCAAGTTCAACGAATAATACGGTCCTATTCTGCGACAGCCGAAGAAGCGGAGCTAATGGCGGCCATGCCGGAGGAACATTTACCGCCACTCAGTATGACTCAGCTCGTTGTGGCTGGAACCGCATCTGGAGCAATGGCATCGTTCGTTTTGACTCCTGTGGAACTGATCAAGTGTAAATTACAAGTTCAACTCGCTGGCCCATCGATAAAGCCTACCTACAACGGTCCAATCCATGTTATCTCGCATACCCTTCGACAACACGGCCCAGCTGGGTTCTACCGTGGTTATCTAGCAACACTGATCCGTGAAGCAGGCGGCGGAGCGTTTTGGTTTGGCATGTACGAGTACACGTGTGCTTTGTTAATACGTCGGCGGGAACGTCAATCGGGTGAGAAAGTAACCAAGAAAGATTTGACAGCGCCAGAACTGATGCTGGGAGGTGCTCTCGGTGGAATGGCGTACAATGCATCCTTTTTTCCTGTCGATGTAATCAAGTCACAGATGCAAACAGATGAAGAACTCCTTAAAACCGCACGGAAACGAACGTTTCTTCAGACTACCCGAGAAATCTATGCTGGTGCTGGCATCCGCGGATTTTACAGAGGATGTGGCATTACCGTTATCCGGAGTGCTCCTACAAGCGCTATTATCTTCATGACTTATGTAAGTTGCGACTCTCATTTTATTTTTGTTTGCTAAACTGTCGTTAGGAATTGCTTTCGAGACATTTTGGGGTATGATGCCTCTGTTTTGTACACTACTTTCCTTTGTTGCTCCCTTCTCTCGTACTATGCATTTTTTAATTTAATACTCTATATAAAGAGGGAAAAGTTTGTAAAGACATTCTCATCTTCAATGAATGCATCTCTTTCCATGGCATGGATTTCTTGGAATGGCACCAGCTTAGTCATGGTATCAACTTGTCTAACCAAACAACGGCAAATTCGATGCGACTTCGTGTTTCGTTGTGCTGTAAACAATCCATCATTGGCTGATCGTGAACGTTCTGCACCAGCTCGAACGCAAGCCAGTTTTGACAGCAGCCACTTGGATAGGTCTTTAAGAACCACTGGCTGAGAAGAGCCTGGTATCTCTTGCCGCTGTTGCAGTTTTCCTGATGGATATCAAATATATATTGATTTCTTAAAGACTATACATTGTTCTTTGTCTCTAGCACATCTTTTTTACTTGATACCACGGATGTACAGCTACATGTTCATTTCGGGAAATGCTTTTACCTTTGCTTCGTTTTGATAAGCTCTTGGCCTTCCATTCACATCCAACTGCACATCCCATCATTGTATCTTGATTCCGTATAGCAATCGTATATCATCATAACACCAACAATAGACAACCGGGAAGCATCAATTTTCGTGGTCATTGCGGTGCTGCCATCATCACATGCGTCTAAAAAGAATGATATGACGGAATCAGTACACGTAAATTGAATTAATCAAAATCTGATATCAATCTGTGTTGCATAATCTGAGCCGGGTTCGTATTAATTTAATTTTGGTACTTTTTTTTCGCTACACCTTTCACTTTCATTGTCTTAACCGGCAAAGTCTTTATAAGCTCCCCAATACTGTATTTATCTAGCATAATTTCATTCAGCGATCTATTCTGTGGTAAGCGGCCCTCATGATATCTCGAGCAGAAGCTTCCTCAAGACTATGGGACACATCAGTGTACTACTTTGGTAAGAAGATGCATCCATAACCCATATTTATCGTAACTTTGCAGGTGAATAAGATTAGATTATATGATTTATGGTCCACACTCATTGACACAAGCAGTCGCCTTAGTTCAAAAAGCATCCGGTAAGCCTACCATTATTGCAGATATTCTCAACAATTCTCATATGTATACACTTTTAAGCATCCATTTTCTCCATAATATATGTGTTGATCTGGCTTTTTAGTCAGTTGCGCTTAGGGTATGGGTCTGTAACACTGGCCAAAAGATCTTCGGCTCTTTTCGCCAGACATTATAGACCAGTCTTTTATGCTGGAGTTTTTTCTATAAAAAAACACTGCAGGCTGCCGCGGACGAGTCATGCCTACGGTATCTGACCATCAAGCCAGGATTACAAGTCCCACTTGTAAATATACATAGTATAACAAAGGCTCTCTGTTACTAAGCAAACCGTTCTTTGATTTCCGGGACTTTTGCGATGACTTTAAACTGTTGGAATGGAGGACGCTGAATGTCCACGTTAACGGTTGTGTGTTTAAAGTGACAACATGTATCTGGCGCCCATGACATACGTCTTCATACTGTTGTGCAACAATCGCATTGTAAATCTGCATGCATTGATGCATTTGTTATTCTTGGATAGGAATTGCTACGGACGCTCAGGACTAGTGGCTTAGGGACATTCATGCAACCTCCATTAAAGCGACTACTGAATAACTTCTTAATAAAAACTGGTAGTAAATAAACGCTAACGGAACTCCTGATTGTTTATAAAGTGAGTGTTCTGGATGGACACTCAAGTTACGGACACCCTGTTTACAGAAACTCAATCTATGGATACTCATGTTCACAGACACTCAGTATATGGATGCTCAAGAGTTTGATTAACATTTATCTACTATCAGCCTTTTTAAGAAGTTATTCAGTAGTCGCTTTAATGGAGGTTGCATGAATGTCCCTAAGCCACTAGCAGTGTCCGTAGCACAATTGAGTCTACAGAAAATTGCGGTACCCCCATTGCGGTACGAGTAGACACAAACTCGAGAATAGAACTTCCGAAATTATATTCTGAAAAGTGTATACATTTCAAACCTGAAGTGAAGTAATATCCATACATTACTATGTAAATTATCGAGATGGACAAGCAATGGGTCTATCATAGACTCAGGAATGCCAAAGACAGTGTCATCACTTGAAAAAAAAAAAAAAGGAAACAGGTTTACTTTTGGATTGAAATTGGAGAGATGCTTTGTTAATTTGCATTGTAGAATATACTGAGTGATTTAATCGAGGTGATATCTGGTACGAAAAGCAAATCCTCTTTCCATACCACACTATGTGACAGTTGGTACCACAATTTTCCTACTATCCATTCGTTGCAGAGAAGCAATAGCTTGATGTAGTATTTCTATCTATTATGGTGGCTCTAGAAAAAGACTATTTGAAGCACATCTTCATGTGAAAATAGAAATAGCGGCAATTCATAGAAATCGAATGTTGGTGTGAGTGGCACTGACCACGTGGATGAGTGTACGGCGCCGGTTCGTAAAAGTTAAGTCACTTGGATAGCATTAATTGCTTCTTTTCTCACCTGTTCAACAGTTTTACTTTACTATGTTACAAGGACTATCACATTTGGTTCTACACGCTACTACAGCGGAAAGTTTTCAGAGAACTATTGAATTCTACACTGCATTTGGGTTCAAGCAAATCGTCGACAATGACGTCCATTTTGAACAGGCAGGAGAAGAAACTTGGCTCAAATTGGCGGCCGCCGAAAATGCACTGGCCTCAGATATCATGATACGAGTACTTATCCACCCAGAAGCAACAACAAAATCACCACCTCTTGCAGAAGAAGACTGGAGTTTGTCTGCTGTTGGGTTGGTATTAGCCGTTTCTAACGTGGATGTAAGCGTTGAGGCCGTATGTGAAACTTTCGGATTTAAAGGGAAGGTTGGTAGGATGTCAAAACTCAGCTAGAGGCCCTGGGTGCTCTGTACCAGGACCAGTCGGAATCCATCGCCGGAGAGGATACAAAGATGGTCGAGATATACGCTTTGGATCCGCTTGATAACGTTGTTGCCTTTGCTACACAACCTCCATTTCCCAGCGTCTTGGACTCTCTCGCTGAGCAGTTCACGGAAACAGAACCCGCTCAAAAACGTCGAAAGATTGGTGTCTTAACGTCGGGTGGTGATGCTCCTGGTATGAATGCATGTGTACGAGCCGTGGTACGTTATGGTATTTCGAAAGGCTGCGATGTGTATGGTATATACGAGGGTTATCAAGGTACAATCACTTGTGAAACATGCAACAGCAAGGGGAAAAAATGGGCTGACATTCCACTCTTTAGGTCTTGTAGATGGTGGCGACCGCATTAAGAAGATGGATTGGAAGAGCGTGCGTGGATGGTTGTCTGTGGTATGCTTTACTGCTATCTTGATGGATCAGTCTCTAAATGGATCTCATATAGGGTGGTACAAACATTGGTACTGCACGGTGCATGGCTTTTAAGACCCATGAAGGTCGTTTGCAAGCGGCAGAGAATCTTGTAAAGACTGGGATCGACGCCCTCATCGTGTGTGGAGGTGATGGATCACTTACGGGTGCCGATGTCTTCCGATCCGAGTGGCATGGGTTGTTAACAGAGCTTCGGGAAAACGGACGAATTACCGAAGAAAAAATGAGCACATGCAAAAATCTAACCGTGGTTGGTCTTGTCGGCTCTATCGACAATGATATGTCAAGCACGGATATCACTATTGGAAGTGTCACGTCCCTCCATCGTATCTGTGAAAGCGTTGACTCCATTGGCACTACTGCGTTGTCCCACTCTCGTGCATTCGTTGTAGAAGTGATGGGTCGCCATTGTGGCTGGCTCGCACTTATGGCTGGCATTGCCACCGGCGCCGATTTTATCTTTATTCCTGAAAGACCTCCTACAGAAGACGATTGGGAGTCCGTCATGTGCTCTGTCGCTCATCGCCACAGACAACTGGGAAAGCGCAAGACAGTGATTATTGTGGCTGAAGGTGCAATCGACAAGTATCTTAACCCAATTCGTGCCGAGCACATCAAGGATGTCCTGACCGAACGTCTGGGACTTGACACGCGTGTCACTACCCTCGGCCACACCCAACGTGGAGGTTCGCCTGCTGCATTTGACCGTATTTTAGCTACAATACAAAGTGTTGAAGCGGTAGAGGCCGTCTTACGGGCAACGCATGACACACCCTCGCCACTGATTGGCTTAAGCAATAACAAAGTAACATGCGGACCTTTGATGAAAGCCGTTGAGCTTACGCACGAGGTGGCAAAAGCAATTAATGAGAAAAACTTCGCCAGAGCAATGGAATTACGCGATCCCCAATTTGCCGAGGAATTCGAGGCTTTCAATGCAAGCACTATTTTGGACGATGGCTCCATGCAGCTGCCAGTCCACCAGCAGCTGCGTGTAGCAATCCTGCACGTAGGAGCACCTGCAGGTGGCATGAATGCAGCAACACGTACCACAGTGCGCTATGCTTTGAATCGCGGACACAAGCCACTAGTCGTATACAATGGCTTCCCAGGTCTTATCCGCGGATCCATTGAAGAGATGACGTGGATCAGTGTCGATGGTTGGACATCCCGAGGTGGGTCTGAACTTGGTACCAACAGAGCTGTTCCAGGCGAAAAAGACGTGGATATGGGCATGGTGGCCTACCAACTTCAGAACTATAATATACAGGCTCTTATGATTATCGGTGGTTTCGAAGCGTTCACTGCTCTAGTTAATTTGGAGGCAGCTCGTGAGAAGTATCCATCACTTCGCATCCCTATCTGTCTTATACCAGCAACGATTTCCAACAATGTCCCCGGCACAGACTTTTCACTTGGCTCAGATACATCCCTCAACGCCATTGTTGCTTCATGTGACTCAATTATTCAGTCAGCTCGCTCATCTCGTCGCCGTGTGTTCGTTGTTGAGGTACAGGGAGGCAAATCAGGGTATCTAGCTGTCGAAGCTGGCCTGGCCACGGGTGCAAACACAATATACA
Source organism: Saksenaea oblongispora B3353 (assembly GCA_000697495.1). Lineage (NCBI taxonomy): Eukaryota > Fungi > Mucoromycota > Mucoromycetes > Mucorales > Saksenaeaceae > Saksenaea > Saksenaea oblongispora. Next base: position 56,412 of record JNEV01001382.1, read on the forward strand.
TTCCCGAGGAAGGTATCTCTTTGTCTAGACTACAGTCGGACGTTCGTCATCTCATGGCACTGTATCTGGATGACGATGCCAACAAGTCTGAAGGAAGAATTATTTTGCGAAATGAGACAGTAAGCAAGACATATACTACGGACGTGATTAGCAGTATCATCAAGGACGAAGGTCATGCGCTATTTGATTCGCGTACAGCTATTCTAGGTCATATCCAGCAAGGCAATGTTCCTTCGCCAATGGATCGAATCCGAGCCACACGTCTGGCCATGCGTGCAGTACAATTCATGGAACACCATACAGTAGAAGCATTCAATCTAGCCCATCAAGCCAACAAGGAGACACCTGTCGAATTAACTCGTCATGCAGGGTCTGCTGCAGTCATTGGTCTCTCTGGAGCAGATGTTACATTCTTGTCCGTCCAAGAATTACTTCCTGTCACGGATACCCGAAACAGGAAACCCAGGACTGCATGGTGGTATGAACACCGACGATTAGTCGATCTTTTAGCTGGAAGAGGACTTTTCAACGAAAAGGCTCCAGAGATTTAAATCGATGGGACTCTCTTAATGAATATCTAGTTTATAATCTATGATAGCTGGGATGTTCTACTTTCTAATACTTTTATAGTACTGTACATGTTTCACATTAGAAACAATCTGCTGTTATATGGTCAGTTTTTTTTTTGTTTTTTTACGATGTTGCTCGTCCTGCGAAAATATGCCTGTTCACGATATGGACGCCTGAGAAGATTTATGGTACTTTTCCTGTTTATTTGCGAGCAATCACTGATATCTTTGCGCGATCGTTTAAAACAATTTGCAGGAGATGCATATCCTTTTTGTATTGGTTCAAAATGAACTTTGAGTTGAGATTAGCACTTTTTTTGCGTCAAATCCAAGTGGGACGGGATAACTTAGGTTTGCATAATGTGGTATTATCATTCAAGGAAAGATAAGATCCAAGTAAAGAGAATTAGCCATGAATAAATTTTGTGTCTGCTGAGGGACCAAGTTCAAGTAAATTTTATGGTTGAACGGATTATGCATATTAATTTCTTAGTGCAAACTTGGTCTTTCATGGACGTAAAGTTTGTTCAATAAACGGTGTATGTAAATAGCTTAGTAAACAGATACAAAACGTTTTGTTCATTCGCTGTCACTACTAGAGCCTGAAAGGCTCTCTTCCTCATCATCTTCATCTAGCAGAAACAATTAATATAAGCTATGGCTAACAATAATTACTTACGGAATAAAGCTCTCAATGACATAGGACCACTACTTGGGGCTCCTCTATTTGGCGTTGGGGTGTTTCTTGAATGATTCTCTACCGGGGATCGTTTGATTCGTGAAGTAGGGGTGGTTTTTGCTGAATATTCTTCGGCTGGTGGTGACAATGCTGCTGGGGCTGCTTCCTTTGAAAGGCTACGAGAGATATTTTCCGCCAAAGTATCAAAGTCGTCGTCGTCGTCATTGTCATCGTCGTCATCACTGCTGCTGTCACTTGAACTATCGCTGTCGTTATCAGATCCACTGCTAGATGATGATCCAGAACTCTCGGAAGATGATTCTGAAGAAGAATCATCGCCGGAACCAGATGAAACAGATGCTGCACGACGCTTTGCTTGTTGTTGTGGTGCTGGTGCTGGAGTAGGAAGGTGTAGCGCTGGTAATGCGTGTGGTTGGGGCAATGGTGCTGCTGGTGACGCAGTAACCGATGCATGAGGAGAACTTGTAGTTGTTGGGTTACTAGGCTCGATATGCCTGATAGGAGCCGAAGCCATTTTAAATTTCCGTCGTTTGACGCCATTAGATGAAGTGAGTGCAGGTGATGATGTTGTACTACTACTATTACTACTCATAGGAGGTAGAGCAAGTGAGGTCGTATGCGTCGGTGGTGGAACACTGCTGCTGCCACTGTTCACTGGAAGATGTACGGATGGTGTGACTTCCTCAAATATATCTTCCATAGATTTACGTTTCGTAGACTTCTCGCCGTTACTGACCTCGCCTTCTTCTTCGTCATCATCGTCATCTTCTCCGCCTAAGATTTCTTCCATGTCTTTGGAGATATCGAGATCAAAATCATCCGTCGCAGGTTCCTCCACGGATGTTGCAGGAGTTTTTGATGCAACAGAAACATGCCGTGGAGGAAGAACAAGGTTGTCCCGAGAGACGTTGGACTTTTCTGATTTATTTGCAGCATCACGGGAAGAGGTCTGGTCATTGAATCGTCGTTTCAATGTCTTCTTCAGAGTAAATTTCATGGTCTGCCGTTCCAAAACAAATGACTAAAAGGTTCTATTATAAGTTTGTCAAACACATCAAGTAGTCAAAACCTTTGTTTCTTCATCATATATTAATAAACATTCAAAATCTTGGTTGTTTCCCGGTGTCGCTTCGTAGCTCGACGTTGTGCCACCGGGCTTGGAGAATGTCGTTGTAAGCCTCGTTGTTTTCAAGAAAGTTATCTGTACCTGCAGTGGACTCCATTCTATATGACATGTATCGTTCTCTTCATACATAGCTGCACGTCTGGCTGATAAATTCTCTTCTTCGTTTAATGAAGTAACTGGGCAAACGATGAGTAACGAGGGATCTTTGTACAAGTGCCTCTTACATCGGAGGGTATATAATTGAGAGTTTCCATGGTTATCGGCTTGTTGAAAAGACTTTCCCAAGGCAATGGTATATGATCCGGCGGCGGCAAATTCACGCTGCATGATTATTCAAAAAGAATGATTGTAGATGATAAAGAAGGTCAAGCGCGGTTTCCTTGTAAAGACAGTCCCTTTTGGGAGTTCCGCTTTCTGCGTTTCCGCTCATTGGCATCGACCAAGTCCGCCCGCAGTAGAGCTACCGGTACTAAACTTTCTTATACAAACAGTATCGACACTGATTTTGTGCCAGGAATCACACATGGATTTTGAATGTCTGAAGAAGAACACCATTCTCCTGCCGGTAATAGTATATCATAAAAGTTGCAGCGTTGCAAAAGAATCGCAGTCCTTGATCGCTTTTTTACTCTGTTACGTTCAGGCACCTATCAGTGAGGGGCTTACTACCACGCAATTGCAGTAGTTACTATGATACAACTAAGTATGTAGAATTTTTGAAAATGATTGAAAAATAAAGATACTGTTGGTAGACAAGGATAATCACAACATATTAAGACTGCGTCTTTTACACTGATTTATACATCTTTGATACTGACAGTTTACGTCGTGTTATCTCACTTTTGCTATGCTCATAGCGGAACCTCAAAATGTCACTGGCACGTTTCCAATTTTCGCCACCTAAGAGGTTTTCTTGAATTCAGGTCTTTATCTTTTAAAAAAGGCTGTAATAGGACAAGAGTAAAATCGTTTTATTAAGAAACTGGTCTTATATCTGCCTTATTAAAAGATACAGACTTAAAAAATCGAGAAACAGACAAGGATGCGTTTAAAAATACAGCAAATTACACGGTGAAGGTCGCACAGAATAGCATTTCGTCTCCGGTGATTGATGAGAAAAAAGTTATACATGTATTGAGTCTTTGAATAAGAGGGATGATTTTATAAGTATCATCTTTCTTTGTCAGGTGTATAATGATTAGTACGCATTACTGTTGGCTTTTCTTTCACGTCACGATCATTATTGTTTGCTACCCTTTTTTACTACGATCTTTTAATTTAAGGTTCAACCATTGAATAACGCTCTGTCATCTAATTTAAGGATTGTTGGCTGTCTTTATTTCCCTGTCGCACTTATACCAGCAGCATTTGCCGCGAGATTTCGGCATATCGGCCCAGCGTTCTCCTAAATATCCTTCCAATAACCAACACGTCGCGTTCTTTCCAAACTTTGACAACTACCGTTCCGTTTAGAATGTTTATCTCGCATGCTAGATTATAGCATTGAATGGAGAGAGTCTTTGGATAAAACATGATTCACAGAAATTTAGCCGGATTTTCTGTGAGGTGATATACAGGTGTAACTAACACTGTATCGGTAAAAAATTTCATTGTCTGAGATACTGAAGCAAAGCTAGGTGCTACTTTCTTCAACTGTCTGCAAATGAGAAAGAAATATAGACATACATTATGTCTCATGATGAATAATGCTACACATATATAGTATATATTGTTTCGGAGGGATTAACAGGGCTGGACTAGATCGGGACAAAAAGAATGAAGAATTTACAAGAGGGAATAATTGGTTGGGCTACTTGGTTGATATCAGGAACGTTCCAACCATAGAATCTGTTAGCTCGTGGAGTGGTGTAGTATCTGCAAGGACTAATAGTCGAAATATTTTCTGTAGCGTCTTCTTATCAATCGTGGTGGAGGACGTTGACGCTTTTAGTATTTCTTCAACCTGCAACTGGCAAGATGGATCAAGTTTAAGTGACTCCAACATCTGTTGAAGCTCCTCTGCACTCATTGTGAAATCGTCTTTTGGTCAAGTTAACTACTGTAAAGATATACACGTTGATCGGACTTACTGTATTTAATTCTTGTTTGCAATGTTGTATTATGAGACATTGTGTAATGAAATCGGATATGTACACAGAACTGTCAAATAAATTACAGCCTTTTTATATTCCATGTAGCGCTTATTCAAATTATATTTTTGGGTAGAGGAAAGAAAGTTCCTTTGCATGTGAAAAATGAAAAAGACAGGCCATTGCCCTTTCCATTTGGATTCAAACGGAGCCGGACAGCGACCCGATCAATGATCATATGAACATCTTCGATTTCTTTTGTGAAATTAATCACGCAATGCTACCTTTTTTCATCATGATACTTGTAATATGTGTATGTACGTACGTGCTATGATGCCCTTTTTTTATGTTGTTCAAGCCCGGTCATTTGGCTGCCTTTTTGTTGTGAACGGTCGTAACAAGCCTATATTATTGATAATAGAAGATGCTCGTTGCCGTTGCGGCGAAGATGGTGGATCGGGTGCTGATTGATCAATATTTACTTGCTGCTCTTGTTGGTCTTGTTGTTCTTGTTGTTGTGGTGTGCTTGGTGGTGATGGTAATTGCTCCTGTTGCCGCTGTTGTTGGATCATCCTTTTGGCTGCGATCATCATTTTTAAGGCACGAATCTGCAAACTTGTTTGATGTGATAATGCAGCTGTCTCAAAAATCAGCGGTGCTGTTGACATGTTTAACATCTGGTGCAAGGCATGTGTCACAAGTTCGCGGAGTCTCGATAAGTCGTACATGTCGGCAAGTAGTAACAGTTGGGAGAGAATATGTGGTTGGTATTGTTGTGCAGTCAGGAGATTATCGGTGTAGATGAATTGCAGGAGTGCCACAACTACTGGATAGGGGTACGGGAATAAAATGCCTTTTGCGTTCTGGATGGAAATCTCAGCATCAGCTGATTCTCCTCCACCCTCGACGAATTGGTTGTAGCCAATCAACTCCGCAAAGTACGGCCAACGTTGACACAGAACCGTCGAGTTCACTGGAATCCGCCTATTTTCACGAGTTATTATCTCAAAATCCGAGACAGCTGGTTTATTTAAGAGTGTCAAGCCCATTTCCTGCGCCAAAGTGGAACATGTCGGTTTTGGTAAACGGTACACACCAAAAGCCTCGAGATCGACCGTTGCCACGTGCTCAAAATTCATATATCGATGGTTGTAGTCTTCCAGTAGATTCCGGTCTCGGTGACCGAATACCAGAAATCTATTTGCGTTGGCATGAAGTGCGCCACGATTCCATGAACCTGTGTTAAAAACGGGTCCAGTCTCTATCCGGGACCACGTTATCGTATCAAGATCCAGTGCCCAAATAGTGTACGCTTGCGTCTCAGAAGAGAGAAATGTTCCAGCTAAAATGAGATGATGTCCTAGCGTATGTCCTGTTGGAAAACGTAGGCCAGGGGGCATGGTCGAGCCAGTGATGTATGACGAGCAGTCCTCAATAGTCGATAATGCAGTTGAAATGAGGTGAAGTTCTCGTTTTACGTCCGTAAAGTCATAGTTTGAATAAATATAGACTGGACAGTGCTCAGGCGTAGTCTGAAGCGACTGACCATACTGACGAACAAGCGATGCGTGATGACTGCTGCCGCTGCTGCTGAGGTTGCTCTTGCGTGCATCAGCATTGTTTTTCTCTTCCAGCCTCTCATCCTTCAGCACAACCGGTAACCGTGTACCGGACGGTGTAGTGACAGCAACAGATCGATAAGCTCCTGCTTGTTTTGCGAACGGTTTTGATTGGACCCATTCTAACGATCGAAGGTCAAATACGTTGATTTCGTTTACGTAATCGTTGTTAAGATCCTGTCCACCAATGACAATCAACTTATCGTGGTCCGTCACCGTTAAAGGAGCATACCGTGGCAATGGCAAGAATAGCGATGGCTGTATATCCGGACATTTCCATGTCATTTGTATTGTATCAAAAAGAGCAATAGTATCAAGAACATAAAGCCCTCGTTTAGAATCGACAGAGCATGCAATGCCGCCAAATACGACAATGATGTTATTATAAACGCAGGCAGAGTGAAAATAGCGAGGTTTAGGAGGACTATCAGAGTCCGGAGGAGGAATATGCCGAGTCCACTCGAAAGTTTTGAGATCAAGAATGTACATATTGTTGGTCACTTTATGCGATGATACTAGGCAACCACCAAACACATACACATGATCACCAATCACTGTGGTCGATGCTCCCACAAGAGGTGGCGGTATGTCCCCAGATGTCATTCGAACTTGAGTGATGATGCCAGAGATGGATTGCATTTGCATGATGATTGGCATGGGAGATCATCAAAAGAAGGAAAAAGCAAAGGAAAACTCCTTTTGTCCATTTCTCTGGAACTGCGGAGTTTCACTGTGTTCATGAATGACACGAGCGGCATAATGATATCGAACGGGTACGTGCGTCGCGTAACCACACTTTGAATTCTCACGTTGGTTTAGTACTGTGTTTTAATCTTTTATCTACAAAGGGTTTCCTATTATTATTATTTATATTTTCATAATACCATGTTGGAGCGAACTTGTTGAATAGCCCAACGTTCGTAATCACTGGGAAGTCAGATCCATGAAGACACCAACGACTCTGTATGTATGGTCAATTCCCGTCATGTGCCCGGGACGTTTATTGAAAACAGAACCAAAGAAAAAGGCTCATATGTCCTTTCAACTTCCCATCACATACACTCATATCTCAAAACAGTTCTACGCGTTCCAGATGGGCATCGTAAAACCTACAATTTTCAGCTGATTCAAAAGATACACTGCTTTCAACCCATGAATCATCCAATATCGATGCAAGGTAAATATCTAATTTATACAACTGTTTCCTCAAAAAGCAGTATTTTTATTATTTCTTAACTTCATCAACTTGGCACAAAAGTATTCTTGCATCCACCAATTGATTTTCTTCGACGTGTATTGTTGCTATACCGTCGTGACGACTAAGAATCTTGATTTCAGTTTTCATGGATTCAATTGAGAGTAAAGGATCATTCCTCTTCACAATTGCTCCAGAAGGTGCCAAAATCTTTAGGATACGGCAAGGCATTGATGATGTATAAGGAGTAACTACCCACAAGCTTTAGTCTCCTATTTCAAGCTCCTAAGAACTTTACCTCTGTCGTCTTCTGCTTGCGAAGAAATGCTTTTAAGTCTATCTGGCTTGATCAACTCAATTTGATGACCTTGAATAAAATCGTGCACAAAAATCGACTTGTTGTTGATATCATGGACCTGAGAAGCGACATAAAAATATTGTTGACCCCCGCCTGTAAATCACCATTGTTATCAGTTCGTCCTTTTGGGTGATAAATGCTTACTGATCGTCACGCGCAACAGTCCATTGGCTCCTTCAATTCCATGCGGTTGAGGTAACTCTGCATTAGAACCAATCTTCGTTTCCTGCAATACAACTTCGATGTCCTTGGCTGGTTCTTCCTTGAATGTGATACCACATACGAAGCGGTGACCTTGCTTGTCTAATTGACCACGATAGTCATAATCGATTTCGACAGGCTCCTCCTCCAAAAAGAATCTCATCTTTGGCACTCTCCAGTGTACGTTACGCCAATTAGGAGGAACATTGCGAAGGTGAATTTGCTTTTTCTGTCTGATAATCCAATCAAATAGTAGCGCTGCGATGGCACTGTTTTGAATATGTCTTGTGGAGGGATTATAGAACAACCGAGTGGATTCTTGCGCGATAAAGTTGGTATCAAATGTGCCGGACTGGAAGCGGGGATTCTTCATAATATCGATCAGGAACTTTTGGTTTGTTGTGACGCCAAGTACAACGGTCCTTGAAAGAACAGATCTCATTCGTCGAACAGCCTCTTCGCGCGTTGGAGCATGGACAACCACCTTAGCAATCATAGAATCGTAGAACACAGAAATTTCAGAACCTAAGATTTATGAATAATCTGCAATATGGAAAAAGGCATTTTACCATCTTTAACACCAGTATCGTATCGAACACCTGGCATTTGATCAGCTGCATCAGCTGGACTCCATTTTCGGATCACGCCAGTACGGGGCTCAAAGTCATGGTCAGGATCTTCGGCACAGAGCCGACACTCAATTGCATGCCCTTTGAAAGCAATTTGATCTAGTACTCCTAATTCCTTGAGGTTTGCTCCTGCTTGATTGATTAGCTTTCGCGTTGTATTTATTACATTCTGTACCTTGAGCTACTAGAATCTGAAGTTCTACGAGATCCAGACCAGAGATGGCTTCAGTGATTGGATGTTCTACCTGTAATCGCGTATTGAGCTCCAAAAAGTAGAACTTCTTCGTTGCTTCATCCTATATAGAAATAAACCCGTGAATATTGTTCAACAAAAGATCTTATTTTTTGTTTTACCAGGATGAATTCTGCCGTGCCTGCACCCTCATACCGCAATTTACGTCCAAGTTCTACGGCTGCAGATGTCATTGCTTTACGTAACTTTTCATCCACCGCTGGTGATGGCGTTTCCTAACACAATCAAAACAATCAATCTTCCTTTTTTTTTTTTTTTGGAGATCTTACTTCGACGATTTTTTGATGTCGCCGCTGGATTGAGCAATCACGTTCGTTGATATGGTAGACATTACCATGCTTGTCACCAAAGATTTGAATCTTATAATAAATGGTCAGCCGAAAATATTAGTAGAAGTCATGTTCCACTACCTCTACGTGGCGGATACTTTCAAAATATTTTTCAATCAATAATCGATCTGACCCAAAAGCACGCAAAGATTCACCTTTTGCAGCTTCGATTTCTTCCCGCAATCTAGAAAAAAAATTCTTTAATCGGAATATGCTTGTTCTCATCCTACCTCTTTATTTCATAAACAGCCCTCATGCCTTTGCCACCACCACCCGCTGAGGCCTTCAGCAAGATTGGAAACTCTATATCCCGAAGTTATTGACATGCGGATGAAAAATCAAGGTCAACGCTTTCACACGAGCAGCTTACCGATCTTCTTAGCTTCTTGTTCTAGTTTCTCTACGCTTTGGTCTTCACCATTATAACCTGGTATCAACGGGATGGTTGGTGCGTGGGTCAAGATAAATCCTTTTGCGGCACTCTAAAACACATAGTTGTTAGATTACATTGTTGTGAGCATTCGTATACCTTGTCACCAATAGCACGGATAGCATCTGCCGTGGGGCCAATAAACAGGATCCCTTCTTCAACGACACGTTTGGCAAAATCGGCATTCTCCGACAAAAAACCATAACCGGGGTGGATTGCTTCTGCACCAGATCGTTTGGCAACCGCTATTAGTTTATCCGCGTCCAAGTACGATTCAGCCGCTGGAGAAGGGCCCAAATGATAGGCTTCGTCGGCTAGATTAACAAATAAAGCATCTCTGTCACTATTTCCAAGCTGTTTTAGTACAACAGTTTTATCGGTGATAGACCTGCCTGTCAGAATAGACAGCGACAGTTGCAATACCCATGCGTCGGCATGTGCGAATGACGCGACATGCAATCTCGCCACGATTTGCAATAAGTACTTTATGAATAGGCGCCATAATGTATAAGGTAAAGAAAAAGAAAGGAATGAAACCACTTTATGGGAGAAGAAATAAAATCTCGAGTTGCACGTAACCCACCTGCGTTTTCCTTTTTCAATCTATTCTGGATGACAGGAAAATCAGACCTCACACATTCACACACACACAAAGCAAATTCCCCGCATGCAGAATTTACCCCAATTGACACATGATCATATCTTTATTCGTCATATCGTTTAGCAATCATACCCTCTGGTGGCTTCGTTTCAACCTTTTTGTTGCCAACTTCAGCCCAGTTTGTAGACAGACATGTACCGTTACTCTCTACAAAGCTCTTCATCATAGCACGCTTCGTATCTTCATCTGCGTCTTTGTATATCTTCTGGAAAAGCGCGTTCAACGCGGCCTCGCCTTCCGGTTTTTCCTGTTCCTGATCAATTTCTCGGGCTAACTTGTTCCAGTCTTTGGGTTTTCTCGCACTAGAAACCGACGCTGGCGCCACTTTAACTAGCTTGTTAGTCTCTCATCATCATATTTTCGTCTTAAACGTACTAGATACGATTTGTTCATCCTCGCCTTCCAATGCACCCCACATGACACCAGTATCTTTCTTTTTCAACTTAATTTCTACCTTCGTCGATAGAACCTTGAATGAAGAATCCTTCGGTAAAATGGCGTGTGCAAGCGGATCCAGCTCAAGGGAATAATCAGATCCACTGGGCATTTTGATGGACAAAGAGAGCTACATGGAACGTTATCATAAGAATCATTCCTGCACTACCAACTTACTGCCGAGTCAAAAAAACCTAACGCCACATTCTCTTGCTTCACGTTCTTCATAAACACTTCCACTGTTACATAATTTTCATTCTGGAACCATTCATGGCTGTTGCAACATGTTAGAAATTTTTACAAATAACTTTGTCACTTTCCCCTTACCGCACGCGAACTGCCTGAGGTGTAAGATTGGCGGCAGGCGTGGTCTGTGTAGGTTCAGCGGTTACGGGTGCAACGGGTACTGCGCAGAGCGAATGAATTCCTACATCAAAAGCCAATCACCAATAGTTTACCTTTTGGCACTTTGTCTGCATTTTTCCTAATCCAGGTCGCCAACGTCTTTTCACTAGGATTCAATTCTTTCGAAGCCTCCAAATGCTCCTGTGCTTTCGCATACTGCTCCAAATGATGTAATACAATCCTAGAAATATATTTAATTTGTCTATCCATACAATAAAGACAGAATACTCACCCCTTCTGAAGATGAGCTCTTGCCATCAAGCTTCGAGCACCTTGACTCGATTCCAATTCTTTCAAAGCTTCAGACGCGTCACTCAATGCCTTATCAAACTGTTTTAACTTTTGATAGGCGACACAGCTGAAATGAAAGCACTTAGTGGTCAACGCGTAAAAATCGTACGTAGATAGATGTTGTACCGTCTCAAGAGGAAATCAGCATTCTTGGGATCAGCTTCAATGGCTTGAGTGAAAAGTTGGACTGCTTCATCATAATCATCGTCAAAAAACGCATCGTTAGCACGGGCATATAGTTCAGCTGCAGACATTTTCGGTAAAGAAAGGAATCGAATATCGCAGCGAGAGGTGCCACACTTATCGGAGTCACAAAAATTGAGGCTGCTTGGTACCAGATTCAGGACTCGACTGCCTGAAAAACCGGAAATTGTGTCAATACTGTATTTTGGGTATCCATATTCAACCTCATTCTTCCCGCATCGTTGTGAAGGACATATGGAGGGTGATTCATAATATTTAAACACGCAGCGATATCTCAAACATGATAACCAACAGAAGGGCTAGAATACATTATCAATCGGCACAAACTTTATTTGCAACAGCACATATGCTCTTTTAAGTTGTTTTGAGCATAGCCTCGATAATTTGTGCTGCTTCTTCGAGCTTCCATTCATTATTTGTCTCTGATTTCCACAAGCTAGTATACAAACTATCACCAGTACACGACTCTTCTGCTCCAGCAACATTTCCATCGCTATTTCCTACCAGTCGATCCAACCACACTTTTTTCAGTTTATAGTCTTCTTTCCTCACCATTAAATCTGACCAACTCGGAAGCATATTCAATGTTGATCGAACAGCAATGCGTATGATTACGTATAAATGCTCAGACGACAGGATTGCGAGAAGCGTAAACATTGGCGTGTATGGTGAATGGATATTTGTCGCTGGATGGAAAAGATATGCAAAAGATGCCATGGTCACAGACGATAGCCACACAAGTGTTTCCTTTGAACCAAGTTGTGAGTAGGCTTATATAACTGCTTCCAAGCTTACCATGCTGCCGATCCAAGGACCGACACCCTCACCGCGTAAAGGAACTGGCCGTCTAGTGTACTTGCATATCTTTACGGCATCACCACGTAGTTCCACCCAATTATTTAGCATACAGCAGATAGCTGTCAGTGGCCAAACAGTGCTAAACATGCTCACATAGCCAAACTATTGTAAATAAATGAATTACATTTAGTATCTATCGCTTTCCCTGTTTCTTGTTTTACCTGAATCACCATCTCCACATAATCCGTGTAAATATTGTATTCCGGTAGGCCAACCTCGCGATGGACCTTTTTCAAGAAGATTTCTTCAGTCTTAGATGTTATTTCACTGTCTACAGGCACCGCTTCGGCAGAGCCAGTCACTTTGTCTGTCAGTTTCTTCGCTTTCGGCATCACGCGTGCCAGTACGTAAGGCAACACCATTTCAGTTGCAAAGCCGACTAGTTGTCCAGTGACAACAAAATATACAAGTTGTGATCGAAGACGTAGAAAATCAACCTTTTGATGATTGTGGCTGACGTTGAACTCGACCAGATATGGGAGGACATGATCCCCAAACGGAATGTATACCCAGGCCGTGATAAACTAAGATTACGATTAGTTTCCGATATTTAATAATATTCTTAGACAGGGCATAGTACCAACGACAGGTAACCGACAAGGAAATTGGCAATAAAAATCTTTTGAGTATATGCTCTATCCCATGATGTTTCTGTTTTGTGCATTTCCCAGTTATTCAACATTCGCACCCAATCGCTGTATAAGTTGGACATTGTTGGAATAAGTAAACTATACGCAATAGTAGGGGCATAGTGCTACCAGAGAGAAAGAATAAGAATACGTCAACTGCCATAAGACGGAACGTACCAATAGGTGATGAAAAGGGCCATTGTAATATTCGTGCAAGAACAATTGGAGGATAAATACAAATCCTACAATGATGCTCAATAGGATCGCACCTACAGCTACTCCTGGTACTGAGAATGCTCTTCGAAAAAAGATTTTCCAAGCAGGACAGTATGGCATTTCCTCGCCTGTTACTTCATCTCGTACTGTCGTGTCACCTTTGAAAGCCGCTCGTCGCTTCTCATATTTCGAGCAATTGCGAACACCCCATGTCACCGCCAATTCCTGTTGTTTTCTTTTCCACATTTCGATGAATACGACGGACCACACGAGCATAGAAAGGGAGTAACCAATGCTGAGCGTATTGCTGTGAGTCAGATATATTAAGATACCAAGCACAGAAGGTACACTGAGCCATAAAAAGTAATTTTGAAGAAAAGCAAAATAAAAAGCGATCTGGGCTGTATTGTCAGCTGAAACGATGTACCAATTTGTCTGTACGTGCCTTTTCACCAAAATGGTTTCGAATTCTGGTCAAGTCATCGTTATTTATCAACCACTTTCGAGACCAAGTCTGGATCCACTCCTATCAAGATTACAGTCTCAAAATTTAGCATTGCTACACAAGGTGCTTTACTTGGTCGAAGCGGTCGTCATGCAATGGCATGATGCTTTCCACATATTTATCTACGTGGGGTGAGATGTCTGCACCTCCGTCCTTTTCAGCAGATGTTAATATATCATGAACTAGACGTAGCCTTTCAGCGTCTGTAAAGTCGTTCATCGGGCGACCAGCAAGGAAATCGGCTTGAATGTCGTCAACACGGACGCCAAGAAGAAAATCTCGGGCTCTAAGGAATACTACGCTAAGTTTCGACTGTGGGCAGACCAAAAATCAACTTATTACCGTTCAGTTCTGCATTCTTTGTTGAGCCGTGTAGAAGGACAATGAACAAGAATGAGGAGCGTGCCATTCTGTGCACCCGTTCGAATCTGAAAACGTAGACCTGCTCTAGAGAGCTTATTTGTAGTTGCTTTCAAAGCAGACGCCACGTCTGCCTCGAGCTCCGTTCGCGTTATATCTTTCGGTGGAGAGACTGGAAAGCGAAACACAACTACATAATCGACACCGGCATTTGCCAACTGGAATTGTGTTTGTCCGTTAACATTTGGTGGCATTTCAGTCACTGGCGTTTTATTAACGGCCATGGAAGGAAATAGATGAGAAAAATCTTCTGTTGCCGTGGTGTCACTTGCTTCCTCGGCCATGGTGAAAAGAAAGGAAAGAGCTCTCGCTGTCTGCAGTCACGGACGAACTCGAATAAATGCATGAATAGAACGAGAAAACCTCCTTCCAAATGCCGCTTAGACGGACGTTTTTTCCCCCCGGTAATCAACGGGTTACATTGTGAGGAAGATAAAATTTTGGTAACAGAAGACTAGAGCAGAATAAAAATAACGAAGAAAAGGAAGGAAAAGGATGTTGACCACCATTTCTTGAGAACATCGACAGAGGCACAACACGATAATATTTAAAGCAAAAAATTGACATGAATGTCATGTTTGAAACGAGGAAAACTTATGTACAATCTTTGCAGCACTGCAAATGTCGTTGGAAACAATACTTCCACTCTGAACGATGCCAGGCGTGAACTATATTGAACTTTTGTCGAATCAAAATAATGGCCAACAGGTTTACGATCGCAGGTAGGTGTAGGTACAACCTATTACAGTGGTCGCAACACGTTACATGACGTCTGATCTTGTCGACACTGTTGAGGAATTTACTTTATCTAAAGTATAAGCTCTTCTTTCAGCGATGAACATGAACTTCTCAAACATCTCTACTACCCTTCTCGCTACCGCTCGCAACCTGTCGTCATCCTTGCGTTTAATAATAATCATTTGGTCGACTTCTATGAAGTAATGTTTTAAGTTTGGGGACGAAATTACTCATAATCGTATCTTCTTTCCTTCTGTTTGTTTGCGGACAACTGCTAATTATTTTCTTCCTTAGCGCAAGCTTGGCTTGCTAATGGTGCATATTTATCTTAAAGTAGCGAAAATGTGGCTCAAAAAACGCTAGTGTATATTTTAAGCGGAGCATTGGAATTGAGATCCTGAACCCACAACTCACACATAAAAAACAATTATATAAATTGTCCGACACCGGGACCATAGAGCGTTAGACAAATCTCCATAACTGTAACCAGTTTGGTGCGTGATGAAATTTCTGGCCTATTTACGATCAAGCTTCCATTTTTGTGGGAGGTGTGACGAGGCACGCCGGAGCCAAACATACCACACCATAACGGCGTGTTTGTTTGAGATCTGACAACACCATTTCAATAAAAAGGAAATGAAAAAATATTGGAAGTAGTAGTATACATAAACCAGCAGAGGTTGTGTTGCGTCCAGTATTCGAGTTTATTTATGGAACCGTTAGTGTTGACGAAAATGAAAAAGAACTGCAGAAAGGAATTTTTCCAAGTGAAATTTTGTTTTTATTCACTCTGCAAATGAGCACTACGCCAATAGGCATATCTGCTTTACCTGATTCGATAGGAAAAGTGATTTAAAGGATATTTCGAGGGTGTAAAAGATAAACAATATGGTACGACGGAGAACAAAGAAAGCCAAAGGACAAACAAGGAAAGGAAGGGCAAAAGAGCCTACGTAAAGGAAAAGGACATTTTAATCACAAAAGGTCAGCGTGCTGGTGGCAATGATGGTTTTACCCAGGCAAGCGTCTGGTCAGAAGGGACATTGATATCCCGAGGATCGAGTCAATTTGTAGTAGTTTTCACAAAATCGCGTTGCATATGTAGTGTATTCATGTATGAGTTTTATTTCAAAATATGTTATTGATTTTTGGACAATCTGTATGTTTGTCAGGGACCTAATTTCTGCTCCCATGTCTTTATCACTGTTTATTGGCTGGTTTTTTTTTTTACGCTTCTCTATAATGAATTTTGCGTCTATGGAGAGACCACTTCTATTCGCCAGCGCACAATCTCCTTTCCTCTAACGTAAAGTCACTCGCAAAATCCTGTATTTGTGCATTTTAGACCTGCATAGCCTCAGATCTGCGAGGATCATACTTACATGGCCGCATATCCACCAAACCTGCCCTAAATCTTACTCTATCTAGACCACCTATAGCAAATATCCAAGCCAACAAACTTAGCATTATCCCTAACGCCAACAGGGTACCGTTTCAAGTACCAGGTACACTTTCCTGCCACAGCGGTAAGGCATTCACAGCGATATGTGACCGCTTTGGATTAGTGGCTTAAGGGTCGAGCAATCGGAAAAAAAAAAAGGAAGAGCAGGTACAGATCTATTCCCTTCTCTTAACATATAATAACAGTACCATGGGAAAGCGCAATAGAGCAGCATTGCTACCAACACATTTGCCACAACTTCAGAATCTGATCAAAAGAGATCCAAAGTCATACGAAGCAGAGTTCTTACAACAATACCGACATTTTGAATCGACTCTTTCTATCTTCTGTCTGAAGCCCGACGAGGAAGCAAAAGAGTTGGCAGAATTAGTTACGTTTCTTAGCCAAGTATCACAATGTTATCCAAAGGAAACCGAAAATTTTCCTCAACAGCTTGTCGATTTGCTGAAAGAACATCACATGGTTCTCCACCCCGATGTTCGCAAGAGTTTTGTACAGGCCCTCATTCTTCTGCGTAACAAGAACGTCTTGGATAATACTCGGTAAGGAAACATAAAACAATGTATAAAGCCTCATTTTTTACCAGCTTGCTGTCTTTATTCTTTACACTTTTCAAGTGCAAGGATAAATCACTGCGCGAGTTGTTATACAGTCATATAGTCAACGACATCAAAAACGCCAATGCAAAAGCCAAAAATAACAAGCTTAACAAAACACTTCAGTCATTCATGTTTACCATGCTTGAATCAGCAAAATCCGGAAATAGTGACGAAAACGCCGTAGCAGCTAAAAAGAGTGTCGACGTCTGTATTGAGCTGTACCATAAGAATATCTGGTAAGAATAATATAGATAACTTAAAAAAAACTGAAGCATTAATTTTGTAGGAATGATGCGAAAACAGTGAATGTCATTGCGGAAGCATGTTTCTCACCTGTAACCAAAATATCCGTTACTGCATTAAAGTTCTTTTTAAACACAAATCAAGAAGAAGAGGAGGAGGAGGATGAAGATGTAAGCCGTTGGTCGCTGTCTTTTCGTACGTTCTAATCACAGTGAATGTATAGCTACCAGACATCCGAAAGATGACTCAAGCAAATATCTACTCCAGAAAAACAAAGGCTAAATCACGAAGACTGGATGCTGCAAAGAAGAAAGTGAAGCGTAAAAACTCCGCCAAGAGCAAAGCAGAGTCTTTTAATTTCTCTGCCCTTCATTTACTCAATGACCCACAAGGTACAGTATGCTGTGTTAAAACCACACAGCCGCTTATCGTTAAACAATAGGTTTTGCCGAGAAACTGCACTCAAAACTGGCTCAAAAGGAAGATCGATGGGAAGTTAGACTGTTAAAGATGAACCTTGCCTCCCGTGTGATTGGTATTCATCAATTGACGATTCTGGGATTCTATCCGCTGTTGATCAAGTATTTGCAACCATCGCAACGTGATGTGACCATGGTGCTCGTATGTGCTGCACAAGCTAGTCATGCTCTAGTACCACCAGACAGTTTGGAGCCCGTTCTCAAAGCTATTGCCAACAATTTTGTGACCGACCGTGTAGCGAACGAAGTTATGGCTGTGGGGTAAGTACTGATAGATATTTTCTTTTAGCCGTGTTTACTGACTGTCACAGTCTTAATGGAATTCGTGAGATTTGCGTTCGACAACCTCTGGCTATGGACGCCACATTGTTGCAGGATTTGACGCAGTATAAGAATCATCGCGACAAGGGCATCATGATGGGAGCACGTTCATTGATTACTTTATTCCGTGAAATCAATCCGGAAATGTTGCTACGCAAGGATCGCGGAAAGACAGCAAGCATGCGCTTGAAAGACGGCAGTATTCAGAATATTCAGTTCGGTGCTGCAAACACATTAGGTGTCAATGGCCTTCAAGGCATAGAATTGCTAAATGAAGAGGAAGGTGCAGAAAATGAGGATGCTGGTTGGGATGACTGGGAGGTTGATGAAGACGACAGCGACGATGACAGTGATGGCTGGGTTAACGTTTCAGACGATGAAGGAAAATTTGTTGATATTGCATTGAGTGATGAAGAGAAAGACGATAGCAAAGAGGACGACAAAGAGCAAAAGAAAGGCCGACGTATCGGCAAGCGGAAACTCCGAAAACTGCAAGATGCGGAGGAACGGGAAGAACTTACAGAGGAAGAAAAACTGAAACTTCAAGAAGAAGCTGCCGCAAGGCGTGCAGAGGAACAGAAGAAAGAAGAAGCAATGCTTAAGCTGGCTACATCTCGCATTTTGACACCCGCTGACTTTGCAAAGCTAAATGAACTTAAATTACAAAATGAAACCGAAGCTACTACCGGAAAGAAACGAACAGCAGAAGACAGGTAATTCTCGGTATAAGTTTTTTTAATGTATGTGCTAAGTTATTCTTGTAGTAACCAAGATGATGGCCAAATTGATGAAGGCACTATCCTTGGTCCCCGCAAGAAAGCTAAAATGGATTACGAAGCAAGAATGGCATCAATTCAGGAAGGTCGTGAAGGTCGTGAGAAATTCGGCTCAAAGAAAGGAAAGAAGGAGAAGGGCAGCACGACTAACCGTGAAAAAGCACGAAACAAGAATTTCATGATGATCACACATAAGCGGTCCGTAGTTGCCAAGTCCAAACGAAGTTTGATGGATAAACAAAAGGCATTGCGAGCAGCTATTAACAAGCAAAAACGACTAAAACATTAGAGCATGTGAATCAATAATAAAACACGGATCCTTGGTGATCCCTTTGTAGATGTCATACTGATTTAAAAAACACATCAACAATGTCGTGCCTATTTCAATGGATGGAATCTCTAGAACGCCTTTAACTTGTGAGAATCCAGCGTAGGCTGCCTCGGATGAGTCACACCCACGTACTGGTCTTCGAGCCAGGATTACAAGTCTCACTTATAACGAACAGGATTATCATTATCAATACTATGCATAACAGCAATCTGTTCCTTTCTCAATGCAACAAAAGAGATCTACTTAAGAGTCCATCTTGAAAACGCGCCACAATGATCTTCTCAAGCAATGTCTTCTGCCATCCGCTATCAAGCATAAGTGCCATGTCATTTTATCGTATCGCCATAGTCTATTGATAACTATGGTACATTTGCGCTTGACAGCTTATGAACCTGTTTCCTGCAAGATGCAGTAGTTTACGAGCACTGTATCAAACCCTTTTGCTGAAACCCAACACGCGCATCCATAGATATACCATCTTACTCAAATCACGACTACGGGTGTCTCACCTAGGTTCTCTGCCGGAACACATATGCAAATGGCAGTAAGTACATGAATAGTATCTGGATATGATTCTCTCCTTCCAAAAGGTATGTCGCCCATTAGCGATGACCTTCATCGTACCTCAAGCGGCGAGTTGTGAGAGAAGTGCTGTAATTAAAGTATGCATGCTTTGTAATAAATAACGTTTTTCCTACTTCACTTTATGGAGCAGGGAGTACTTACAACAAGACCGGTAGGGACTTCGGATTTGCACACCAAAGCATGTAAAAAAAATGCATGTAGTACAGTAAAGTACTTACCGAGAATATATCAGTGTACAGAGCTAAAGAACCAAGTACATATATATATTCTGAGGAGTGGGTATCCCCTTATCGCATATCAGTAGGGTCTCAGAAACCCATCACTGGTACAATAAACAGCTCAACACAAAAAGGCATTCTATCCAAACGAAGTCTTGTAAAATTTCTGTTAATGCAAAAGTATCCAACTTTAAAGCAAAACATGTCCTACCTACTAACGCAGGATACTTGTCAAGTGACGCAAACATCAATGGAATTGCATAATCCCAATGCTAAAAGGGAAAGCCTCAACGTGTGTCACCATGACAGCTGCGGTTCCTGTTCCAGGTTCTCCGAACCTTTTCTTTTATTTAAAGCATATCGCGTACATTACTTCTCCTCTTTTTTCTTTTAACGTTCACCATAACTTTGGACTTCCCTAACACACCCAATTCATTCCTCTGGTTACCGCTACTATGAGAGAAATTATTAGCTTACACGTTGGACAGGTAATTCACAGGGTTGAGCGAACAACAAAGAAAAATGGAAGAACGGGAGAGAATATAAGAAGCTTCATACTTTAAAACAGATAAAAAATCTAACGATTTATCTCGAGTTAGGCTGGCATTCAGATTGGAAATGCATGCTGGGAATTGGTAAGCTATCGATCTGTAAGGGGTAATAGCTCCTGAAAAGGCTCATGAAGGCTTTGCTTGATTTGGAATAGTATTGCCTCGAACATGGTATCGACCCTGCTGGACGCCTTTCCGCTGAGGCCGATAAGGAAAGCTCTAGTCATTCTTTTGCTACTTTCTTCAGCGAAACTAGCTCTGGAAAGCATGTGCCCCGTACCGTCTTTGTGGACTTAGAGCCAACTGTAGTGGATGAAGTCCGTGCTGGCACCTATCGCCAACTCTTCCATCCAGGTAAGTCTTACAGAAGGAAAGGGCTATAGTTGAGCTCTAATATTTTTTATGGTTCTCAGAGCAGCTAATTACCGGTAAAGAGGATGCTGCTAATAACTATGCGCGTGGTCATTATACTGTTGGCAAAGAACTCGTTGACACTGTATTGGATCGTATCCGAAAACTTGCTGACAACTGCAGTGGTTTACAAGGTTTTCTTGTGTTCCATTCCTTCGGTGGTGGTACCGGTTCTGGTTTTGGCGCGCTGTTGATGGAGCGCTTGTCAGTGGATTACGGTAAAAAGTCAAAACTTGAATTCTCGGTATATCCTGCACCACAAGTGTCGACTGCTGTTGTGGAACCCTACAACTCGATCCTAACGACGCATACTACCTTGGAACATTCAGACTGTGCATTCATGGTGGATAACGAAGCTATTTATGATATATGTCGCCGTAATTTGGATATCGAACGTCCAACGTATGCCAACCTTAATCGCTTGATTGCTCAGGTTGTCTCGTCTATTACAGCCTCACTTCGTTTTGATGGTTCATTGAATGTAGATCTAAACGAATTCCAAACAAACTTGGTACCTTACCCTCGTATTCACTTTCCTTTGGTGACATATGCACCCATCATCTCAGCTGCCAAGGCTTATCATGAGCAGCTGTCTGTACCAGAGATTACATATTCATGCTTCGAACCCAATAATCAGATGGTCAAGTGCGACCCTCGACATGGAAAGTATATGGCCTGTTGTTTGCTGTATCGTGGAGATGTCGTGCCTAAAGATACCAACGCGGCAATTGCAACTATCAAGACCAAGCGCACAATTCAGTTTGTCGACTGGTGTCCTACAGGCTTCAAGGTTGGTATCAATCATCAGGCTCCTTGTGTGGTTCCAGGTGGCGACTTGGCCAAAGTACAACGTGCCGTATGCATGCTCAGCAATACAACAGCAATTGCAGAAGCATGGGCTCGATTGGATCATAAATTTGATTTGATGTATGCCAAACGCGCTTTTGTTCACTGGTATGTCGGTGAAGGCATGGAAGAAGGCGAGTTCTCTGAAGCTCGTGAGGATCTGGCTGCTCTTGAGAAGGATTATGAGGAAGTTGGATCCGATTCGCTAGGTGAATCAGAAATTGAAGAAGAAGCAGAGTATTGATTTATCAATTGCTGTGAGGATCGTACTGTGTAACTTGAAAACAAAAGGAAAACAAAAATAAAATGAGAAACAGACATTTCTGGTGGGGACTATGCATTTTGTGAAGCTCGTCGCATAAATAAGTTTAAAGCGGTTATATCAAAGCAAAATCAGACAAGCTATTGGTACTAGTAAGGTATAAAAAAGTGCAATAGTCTCAGACCAATTTTGAGACCATTCGTAAACAGTCTTCTACTACATGCAACAAAAGAATTTAAAAGAGTAATAAATAGTATGTAATTATTACTCGACACAGCATTCTTTACTGTGATTGATAGGAATTGGGCGCTGCAATGTTTAGTTCTCTTTTGCTTTTATCTTCCCATCTGCTTTTCTTTTACCAATAATTTTCCAACTCTACGATTCAGCACACGTTCGAAGTATTAACCAGACAGACAGACAAATGATCAGATTCTCTACTTCATTAGGAAGCATCTAACCTCACTCTAAACGAATTTATCCACCGAAATTACTAAAAAACTGCTACCAATATAGTTGGTGCTTACTTTGATCACAACCAATTCAAAAATTACATAACATGACCAGTACTGGCCGAAACCAATTCTTCATTTTTATTTTTGCACTGTTTAGAGGGACATTCATGGAATTAAGCTACCTTTTCTGCATTTCCATGATAATGACATCTGATTCCTCAGGGCCATCCTTTTCCTTTCAACCTTATCCTGACGAGCAACGCCCTCTTTAACTAAGGGAAAGCAAAGCATCATGAAAGACTCTTATACAAAACAAATATTGCGCCATGTCTACACGTATTTTTTTAGTATATGGCATAATTTATGGCAATCGTTAAACTTTGCTTCCAAAATGAGCCCTTGGTTCTTGGAAGAGAAAGCATGAATAGTTTTCTATATTTTATAGCAGCTGCATATTGTCATAACGCACAAATGCCATGAAACCGTAGATCAATTTCCGATATCCGTGCCGTTGTAGAACTCCCTATATACATTTAATGCGTACATGTTATTCAAATAATACAACATTTACCATGACTGCTGCTATCCTAATTCCCAGTGTAAAGAGGGAAATTATACATTTAGTACTTCATAAGTTAGCGACAGAGGTTTCCAGCGACTACTTTGTGCATAATTTTAATGATATTAGGGACCAGACTATCACCCTCCCAAACATAGTATCTCGGACAAGGACACTTGGTACCATATGAGACTTTTTACTAGAAAAAGTTTGTTCATGTTGTGGAGTGTGCCTGCTGTCACGCTACCGAAATCAACATTATTGCTTACAGTGCTACAAAAATGTGGTTATCCCCAGTTTTTTAACTGTTTCATCTTCTAGTTTCTATTCTGTATTCATTTATTTCGTATAAAAACTTTTAGTTCAATGAATAAAATAGGTTTTTCAGATACAAAGAAAATCTGTCCGCTTTACAAGTCTCAAATAAAGCCAAGGTTCTCTAGAATATCAAGACACTACAAGTCTCCTTGTACCGCCGTTGGTTATTATTAAGGAAACACCCTGCTAAAATAAAAAGAGGTCTAATTGTTAGTAGATCGTGTGTATTACTTATGATCTTGTGTTGATCCTTGTAAGTGTAATAAAAAAGATGTGCAGATATAAAGTAAATCCAAGAGATAGCGCAAGAAAATAGAAGTAGAATCAAAATAAAATAAGACAGCTGGATTTGTACCGCAGGTGTCAATGGATAGATAAAATAAAAAGAAAAAGAGTTATCAGTAGCTTCTTGATAATAAGCAACGGAGGCGCGAGGAGACTTGTACATGTCTTGATATTCTTGAAAAAGCTGTGTTTATTCATTGAATAAAGGGGGTATTTATGCAAAATTAAAAAATACAAAATAGGAAGGAAGATATTGTTGTACTTGACATATACATTTTAACACTGTGCTTCAGCACATCATTATCTAAATGATCATTTACATCTTTATTCAGATACTCTTATTCCATCAGTACTTCATCTACAGATTAATACTGAATACGCTCAGACATCTACTGAACAGATATTAAGAATCAAAGATACCGAAACTCTGTCATGATCTTCAGGTACCTCAGGCAACCTCGATCTTATTATTGATGGAACAAGATGACTACAATGATAACGATTCTGTGATATAGCTGATAGATGAAATGTAGTGTTGACAATAAGATCCTTTGAGACTGAATTACTTTATTATAAGTTTGCCATGTCTGCCCTTTATACTACCTTTGATCTAGTTCTTTGTATATTTACTTCTTTACTACAAAGGTATGGAGTTATTTCGGTGATTTTGTCTTATCTCGTTGTTTACGTATGTACATATACTATTGTCTTAATGTTTGTAATTGAAGCTAGTTGTTAGTTCCGATATGTAAAATACATGACAATTTGTTATGTATATGACAGATCCTTACCATACTTAGACAATTCGGATTACACATATCTACACATCTTGTCATGTCAAACTATCCTCAAAATTAGATATATGCTGACAGCTTAGATTTAATCCCAGATAGGAAAATTTCTAAAACGTAAATCATGACGATCCAGACATACAAATGATCTTAGCCAATATTGGAAAAGTTATCCCAACAGCACTCAATATCAAATGGTATAAATAAGCAACTAGATATTGTAATAAGAAAAAATAACTTTCGCTTGAACTTTACTTCTGAATAAACTCTACTCAAGAGTCTCACAGTATTTTTTTATCCGTTGTAAGATACGCTTTTGTGACCGTGTACCAAGTCGTAAGTGTAAAGTGGTTTTCGGTGATAAAATGCACCAAGATGTGGGTAGCGCTTTATAATACGGTAGGTTTCGGTTAAGTGAGCACCAGATGGGTTTTTGAGTCAACACCAACGCTAGATGGGATAGCTCTTGGTTGAAAGATAAAGTTAGAAAGAAAAAGAAAAAGGTTTTTTAACACCGATTATAACGGGTGTTTGTATAGACTCTTGATAGATCCTAAAACAAAGTAAATATGATCGTTAGTAGGTCGTGTTTATGATTACCAGAGATCTCGTGTTGGATCGTTTAAATGGAATCAAGGTTTGTGTGGTGAATGAAGTGAATTCGTAAAATAAATAAAAAACCGTTGGCAGAGTCTTTTCTGCATGTTTCAATGAATCAAATAAAATCAGAGATAAAAAAAAAGGGGGATTATCGGTGGTTTCTTGATAATAACCAACGGAGGTGCAAGGAGACGATTGTAGTCTTGATATTCTTGAATAAGGGAGCAGATAATTTTGGTTTTGTTGTGTTAACCTCAGTAGTAACCTAATATTTTATTTGTTTTGAGAAATAGTGGGAGTATTTATACAGAAATCAGTGAATAAAAAATAAGGCTAGAGTGCTATGTACTATGTGCGGACATTTTGTATTTGAATGACTGGGACATGTGATGATGTCTGTGTCATCAGTTGCTGCGGTTGTATAATTGATGGCGGCGGCTGTAAAATTAATAGCGGCGGCAGTAAAGTTGATAGCGGCGGCAGTAAAGTTGATAGCGGCGGCAGTGAAGTTGATAGCGGCGGCAGTGAAGTTGATAGCGGCGGCAGTGAAGTCGCTTGAATCATTCCTGAAGTATGTAAAATATGGCGATAGCGCAATCGTCAAGATGATTCCTTCCAAGCCTATGTGCGTTGATTCCTACACTGAGTACCCTCCTCTCGGCCGTTTCGCTGTCTGTGATATGCGTCAGACCGTTGCCGTTGGTGTCACAAGGCTGTTGAGAAGATTGACATGGCTGGCAAGGTCACCGAGTCTGTTGGCAAGAAATAAGCATTTTAATCTTGTGCATATTGAAGGATAATAGATTTCTTTGTTTGAAAGCAACTTTTTATTAGCTAATGGTTGCAATGGTTAGATTAAGTATTTTATGGTTGCTTTTCTTTTCCTTTGATTGCGTTCTTCCATTTTGATAGTATGTCATCGCTGATTGTAAAAGTATGATAGGATAAGAAGTACTCCTTGATACTTTCGTTTGCCTCATGCTCAGCGACATCGATCAGTAATCTAGGATGTCTTTCCTTGATGTGATTCCATACGAATCGTCTCTGTTTGTAATTCTTGCTACAGTTAGCTACTGGACATGTATGTCGGCCGTCCACCGCCTGAAGAGGATTGTGCCTATGGAATATTGTACCGTTTGCATGTGTCCCACTAGAGAAATTTCCTGGTGGATTATTCCAAGTTCTTGATCTCAAGGTCTTCACTAAACGTTGTCCTAGTTGGTCACGTCCTTGATATCTGGATTTATCTTGTATCCTATCACCATGCTGACACCATTCGCAGTGTATCAGACGTGTTAACCGCTTTGGTACGAAAGTGGGGTCCATTCTTGATGTCTCCTCGTCTTCTTCCTCGGCTATTCGTAAACGTTTTTGGTGAAGTCATTTAGAACGTTCATTTGCCCGTAGTTTGCTTGTACGAATATGTTACAGTTGTTTCGCAGATAGGTGATACTTTCTGGAGAGAAAGTAATGAACGATTAGTGCGAACACTTTGTGCTCCGATAGATCTTTCACCGTGTCGTTTGCATGGCGTAGCATGTGTTCATTTATGGTACAAATATGCTTGCATTGGAAACTGCACTGTTCTAAAGGACAGCGCCATATACGTGTCTCGTCGCCAAAAAGAGGCGGGTTTCTCCTTCTCCATTTTGCTGTCTCAGTGTGCTGGTCGCCGTAGTGGCCGCTAGAATGCCACGATGTGGATGTATGAGAGCTGTTGTCGTATTTGACATACCATCACTATATCGTTATTATACACATACAGTCAACACCCTTTTCTTCTACAATAAGTAATCATACGGTCTCATGCTATCGTATCCTATAATAGAACTGTATTGTGTCAATCATAAGCACTGCTGTCGTGTAACCAAGACGTTGTCAAGCACCCTCATAGCAATTCTTTAATATAACTCCGTATAAGGGCTCACAGATCTACATACTCCCTGTATATTGCCGATCTCCCTGGTCCACAATACAAAGACATTCAGACAACAGGATACATGCATAAATCGATTATTATCATAGTTTAAAAGACAAAATCTATCTTTCGAAATAAAGGCATCCAAGAGTCTCAAAGTATTTTTCTGACTGTTATCTTTTTATTCTTCTCTGAATATCACAGCTATACAAATGGACGCCAAGTTGCAGGACTCCATTATACGTTGCATTTCCAGCTAAAGTGCTGTCACTGAGACATATATCACAAGGGCACGGCCCCAGCATGTAATTTTCAATACTATAAATTGCTGGGAATGATTGAGCCATGTCGAATCTATTTCTTCTGTCAAGTCTTTTCCATCTGGTTCCAGTACAGTTGGAGCACTGAATTTTCTGTTTGCTTCGCTTATCAGCTGTAGGAATTCCGATACGGCGTTATTGTCCGTGCTTTAAATATCTTCTATATAATTAGGCGAATTGATTATTGTGATATGTTGCTGGAAGGGATGATAAAACACGCGTAGAATACGGTGAGACGCCGATTTATTTGATAAAAAGGTGCTGTTTTGTTTACTGCCACTACACTGATTAAATTACTATGGCGGAGATTGTATCTCTAATTACAGGGCAAGAAATACCACAATTATCATGGAAGTACGTGCTATGTCAATACTGGCTTACTATTTTCAGACATTGGGCTTGTGGTTGCAATATCACTAGCGATATCATCGAGTTCCAAGCTATCCGCAAGTCTGCTTTGAATGAGGCGTAGCTTATCCTTGCAACTCATGGGTGATTATGCTTCAGAAAGTGAAAGAAAACAAAGACTTTTTCCAGGTGACAGTATAATACGGTGTAAGGTGTGATTTTTGTGGCCGTGTACCAGGTTGTGAGTGTAAAGCGGTTTTCGGTAATAAAATGCACCAAGATGTTGGTAGCGGTTTGTTATAATGGTAGGTTTCGAGTTAAGTGAGCACCAGGTGAGGCTTTGAGTCAATACCAAGACTAGATGGGATAGCTCTCGGTTGAAAGATAAAGTTAGAAAGAAAAAGAAAAAGGTTTTGTTAACACCGAATATACGGGTGTTTGTATGGACTTTTGATAGGTCCCAAGAAAAAGAGAATATGATTGTTAGTAGATCGTGTTTATGATTACCAGAGATCTCGTGTTGGATCGTTCAAATGGAATCAGAGATTGGGCAGATAATAAGATGGATCCGTAAAAAAAAAAATTGTTGAATCAAAAATAAGATCAGATGTAGCAGAGTCTTTGCTGCGTGTGTCGATGAATAAAATAAAAAGAAAAAGATGTTATCGGTGGTTTCTTGATAATAACCAATGAAGGTGCAAGGAGACGATTGTGGTCTTGATATTCTTGAAGAACCTTGGCTTTTGCGCTTGAGTAAAGAAGCAGATAACCTTGATTTTGTTGTGTTAACCTCAGTAGTAACCTAATATTTTCTTCGTTTTGAAAAATAATGGGGGTATTTATACAAAAATCTGTGAATACAAAATAGGGCTAAGGTACTATGACCTGTGTGCGGACATTTCGTGTTTGAATGACTTGGCATGTGTTCTTGTCAGTTGCTGCGGCAGTCATTTTAAGTTCGGCGGTAGTGAAATTGATAGTGGCGGTAGTAAAGTCGATAGCGGCGGCAGTAAAATTAATAGTAGCGGCATTATCTTTTTGTTCAGTTTTTATCCTTTTTATATCAATGTTTTTCTTATCTTTTCTCACTCTTTTTTGTCATCTCCTTATTTTATTCTCCTTTTCTTGATATTAATATTTATACTGGTAATATATTTATATATATATAAAAGAAAAAAATATATGTGCGCAATCAAACGAATGCTTACAATTGCATGAATATACTTTTGGTTATTTGGCCATTGTTTTCTTTTGATCGCATTGCGTATTATCCTTTTATCATTTCTATTATTTATTACCCTTTGTATACTTATCCAAAGAATATCTAGTATAAATATCCATACTGCATTGAGTAAAATAAAAGCATTCTTCCATCGCCTCTTTTATGACTATATCTTCACTTTCATTCTAAATATTGATCTCCAGTAAGTTTGACTAATCATCTTCATCTATAAGTGATTTAAAAAAAAAAACTCAAATCGAGCAAAACAACATAAAAAAAAAATTCCCAACTTCTAAAAATGAAGAAAAAGCTTGCTCACTACAGGGGTCGAACCTGTGACCTTGGCGTTATTAGCACCACGCTCTAACCAACTGAGCTAAGCGAGCTCTGGCATTTATCAAAAAATACAATATTAATAGATGATATTAACAACTTTACTGCTTTATTTTTAAATATTATTTTTTAGCAGTTCAAAAATAATTAGTAGTATCATAGGGAGAAGTATATCCGGATGGACTATAAAATATATAAGGGGCTGTAGCTCAAATGGTAGAGCGCTCGCTTAGCATGCGAGAGGCACGGAGATCGATACTCCGCTGCTCCAATTTTTAATTTTTATTAATATTTGCAAATCTGTCGTTTTGTCATGTCCACAATTGTCGTTTTCTGGGTTCCTAGGCGCCAAACGAATCACTTATAAATCGAAGCCGATCGTTGCGCCCAAATGTCAGAATCAAAAACTAATCAATCAAATGACGTAGATTGATAAATCGAAAGTTATCTTTTATTGTTATAAAATAAAGCTCTATTTATACCTTTTGGTACCTGACTAATTGCTTGACTAACTGTCTGACTAATTGATGTAGTCATTAAGGTACCAAAAGGTATTTCCAACGACCGATGTCTCAGCTTGACAAAGATTTGTCATAAAGCTGATTCATCGGATCGGTCCTTGAAATCGGGCAAGGAGACATCCGACGACGACAATGCGAGCTTCTGTCAAAGCTACTACTATTTTTCTTTTATTCTATCTTGTATTATTCCGTAGATACTATGACTTTTATTTTATTTTACTATTGGTATTTTTTAGTTATATATATAGAAATGTATTAGCAAGAAGAAGAAATAAAACAGAGAACAAAAGAAAAATATGAGGTTGTCGTATCCGAGATGCTTACATTGCTATACAGCAATTAGAATAACAATTAATCAGGATGAATGTGAGAATACCGATCTAGTAAAGGATCATCTAAAGTTATCTACAAACTCCTCTATTCCGCCATTATCTGCAAGTACTATGAAAACATTTAAACAGCACAAAGAAAAGATCAATAAACAATATCATCCAGAGTCTCGCTTACTCTTGTGTCCCCTATATTTTCGTTTTTATACAACAGAAGGTATAAAGAAAAACATAAAAGGAAAGGCCAAAGAAAGAAAACAATTACTGCCATACAAAAGATTAATGCCGCTACAATCAATTTTAATGCCACTGTTACTTATTTCACTGCCACTCTTTATCAACTTTTACTACCGCCTGAAATATTAATGAGAAAGACAGTGTAAGCATTTATTTGGTTGCGCACATATATTTTTTTCTTTTATATATGTATATCACCAGTATAAATACCAGTATCAAGAAAAAGAGAATAAAATAAGGAGATGACAGAAAAGAGTGAGAAAAGGCATAAGAAAAACATTGATATAAAAAAGATATAAGCTAAACAAAAAGATAATACTGCTACTATCAACTTTAATGCCGCCGCTATCGACTTTACTGCCGCCGCTATCAATTTTACACAGTTCATAGAACTTTAGTCTTAATTTGTATTCACTGATTTCTGTATAAATACCCCCACTATTTCTCAAAACAGATAAAATGTTAGGTTACTACTGAGGTTAACGCAACAAAACCAAAGTTATCTGCTCCCTTATTCAAGAATATCAAGACTACAATTGTCTCCTTGCATCTCCGTTGGTTATTATCAAGAAACCACCGATAATCCCCTTTTTTTTTATCTCTGATTTTATTTGATTCATTGAAACATGCAGAAAAGACTCTGCCAACGGTTTATTTTTTTATTTTACGAATTCACTTCATTCACCACACAAACCTTGATTTCATTTAACCGATCCAACACGAGATCTCTGGTAATCATAAACACGATCTACTAACGATCATATTTACTTTTTTTTTTTAGGATCTATCGAGAGTCTATACAAACACCCGTTATATTCGGTGTTAAAAAAACCTTTTTCTTTTTCTTTCTAACTTTATCTTTCAACCGAGAGCTATCCCATCTAGCCTTGGTGTTGACTCAAAAACCCATCTGGTGCTCACTTAACCGAAACCTACCGTATTATAAAGCGCTACCCACATCTTGGTGCATTTTATCACCGAAAACCACTTTACACTCACAACTTGGTACACGGCCACAAAAATCGTACCTTACACCGCTATCTTATTTTCTTTTGATTCTACTTCTATTTTTTTGTCCTATCTCTCGGATTTACTTTATATCCACACATAATTTTAATTACACTTACAAGATCCAACACAAGATCATAGTAATCAGACACACGATCTACTAACGACCAGTTTTCTTTTTTTTTTTTATTCTCAACAGGATCCATCAAGAATCCCTGTAACAAAACTTATGCTCGGTGTTCAAGACCTCTTTTATTTTTCTTTTCATCTCTTTTCATCTTTCGACTGAAAGATATCCTACAGTCTTGGTGCTGACTCAAAACCTCACCTGGTGCTCACTAAATTCAAACTTATCGCTACTCTTTTGATACTCTTTCAACCAGAAACCGCTATATTTTATCTTGGTGCTCCCTACATTTATCTCAACTCGGGACACATCTTTGATCACGAAAAGACACCCTTTACCAGGAAACTCATAAATAAACGTGTCCACCTTGCCGATGTGGTAAAGCTGCCAAATGAGATATGGTAGTACAGGTGAACAGGATGGAAAGGTCGCGCTGAGCGATTTAAAGCTGCTGGCATGCATTGTCAAAGGTTTGTAGCATCATGGAAATGGGCTCGTCAGGTATGATCAGAATCCCTGAAGCAAACCGGGCACAAACATGATTATCAATAGGGCCGATATGTTGGAGAAGATGGCGGCAGACAATGATGTCTCTTTGAATCGTTGTCAGAACCGATCAGGAGAAATCTGCACCACACAAAATCAATTGTTATCCAAAAACCAATAACGGACATGACATTCAGTTCGGTACATTTTCTGTGTTAAAACGATTGTATGACGAGTAAACTGATGCCTTCACAAGACATTTATTGGTTTTATGAGAAAACAAAATCTCTAATAATCGCTTGCATCCTTAAGAAAATGGAAATAAAATAGTATTTAACAAGCGAAGTGATAGCGTACGTGCTCAGGCCCACTCGTATATTTGTACTTATTTTTGTCACTGCACGCACAGACATTTGTGTACCAGGATAGATTATCTGAGTTCACATATATGCACTTCATGTATGGCGGATACTCAGAAGATTTGTAGATAAAGATCATCTCCCAATTCGAAAGATGAAAAGCAATCATATAGTGTCTAAGAATCCTAGTATTACGAATGAACGCTATTGTTCGGAACAACCATTATTGTTTGATAGCATAAATACTTTTAAAAGAGAAGCATATATTTGGTCCAGAGAAAAGCTTTAGAAAAAGACAGTATATGACATGCGGATACATAGTATTCATACAACTTTTGGACATTCCGGAAAAATTGACTATTTTCCTATGGATAAAATACCACTGACTCTGCTCTCGTCAAACGGTACTGTGCCACGTCAAACATATGGATGGTACTTATCGTCATTATCTTTGTAACCATTAAACTCATTCACAGAGTTACTGAGGAGAGAAATTGAGAAATAAATGAAAGGGAGGCATTTGTCCTTTTTTTTTTCTTTGTTCTTGTTTTCCTTTACATTCAATGGTTCCCCGCGGATGTACATTTTAGGCAACAAGAAAGTCTAGAGTGCGCTTTGTTTTTACTATTTCTTAGCCATTTATATCTAAATATCTTCAAAAGATATACGAAGAAAACACATCCAAAAAAAAAAAAAGAAAAAAAGAAAAAAAGGAACTGAGATCGCCGATCAGACATGTACGAATTAGGATGTATTCTTTCGTTCCGGGTAACTGGCTCGCGAAAACATGACGATTTCCATGGGCAGAGCAGTAACGATTGAGAGTTCGGGACAAAAAATGTAGATACTATATGGACCATCTGTATCTACACAAGCGCTTTTTTGTCATGTCTAGGCAAATAAGAGTACATCATAGTCGTTGGCAGCTTACTTTATCATGGCTAAAATTTCCATACTGCCAGGCTGTCAAATAGGAAGTCAATGCGAGGTTACACGATGTTCGCGTTTTGCATAAATTACATTCATTCTTTACTGTTTTCCTTTCTTCATATTATGTACTCTTTTATTAACTATCAGACTTATATATAAAAAAATAAGTTGATGTATGTTAATTGTAATATATGGTGTATGAAAAGGAGGAACAAGAAAGAAATAGAAAGAACTGGAACTTCATGGTTACACGAACAGTCGGAATAAAAAAAAGAAAAACAAGAAAAAAAGGCAAAAAGGAAAAAAAGGAAAAAAAAGAAAGAGCGTTCCGAGGCCATTGATTAAGCTTATCTTTGATAGTTTTGAGAAAATACGGGTGCAATGGTATCGGTGTATATCTCGTTATTTCCATAGAAAAGGTTACGTTGGAGATGGCGTGAATGGGGAACGGACCATATGTTCTTTTTTCTTTTTTGGAGAAACCTAGAACGAGTACAGAACCGCGAGAGTTTTTTGAATACGTGTCGTTAAATACTATAGTGATATTTATTGTGTTTTTTTAATAAAACGGTTTACTTGGATACAAAGCGCTGATTTACCATACTTCAATCCGGGACAGTTACATAACGCAAATGCTTTCTGCACTTTACTTTCCGTACTTTTAAGCAAAAGAAACCCTTTTTCTTTCTTCCTTTT
>JNEV01001383.1:0-70120 GCA_000697495.1 Saksenaea oblongispora B3353
AAAAGGTGTATATAAAGGACAAAAAATTGTTCAAAAGAAAAAATTTTCTTTACCTTACCTATAACACAGAATAGATGATGATTGATTGATGCTCTCAGAATACCTTATTGGTTTGACGAGAAAAAAATTACTTCTGATGATTTTCTGTGTTAAAGATTATATGATGAGTAGATTGATGCCATCAGAATGCCTTCGTTGGTTTGATGAGAAAAAAAGCCTTCTCTGATAATCGCTTGCATCCTTAATAAAATGAGAATAAAATACCTCTTAACAAGCGTACATGCTCGGGCCAACCAACTTAATTGTATTTATTTATTTTGCTGCACGCACAGACATTTATGTACCAGGATGGATTACCTGAGTTCACAGATATGCACTCCATACATGTACAAAATAACCTTGACCATTGACTGCGCTCCCGTGAAGCTATAGTGATACTGCGCCACGTAAAACATATGGATGGTGTTTATCGTTACGCTCTCCGTAACGATTAATCTCGTTTACACTTTTATCAAGAAGCGTACATTGAAAATAAAAAGTTGGAAGGGAAGCATCGTTCTTCCTTTTTTTTTTGTCTTTATCTTCGCATCAAACTGACGGTTCCGAGGATGTACATTTTTTGGCCGCTGAAAAGAAATACAAAAAAGAAGGAACTAAGACTATCAATCAGATGTGTATTAATCAGGATGTATTCTTTCGCTCCAATGAACTAACTTATTTTCTTGCCGTCTTCCATTCAAAACATTGTATAATATCATATAAATGCAATCTACAGAGAAGGAAGTCACAAAGGTGATAAGAAGAGTGTCGGCGAAAGAGTACGTAATTGCGAAAACTTTGAAGGGTTTAAAAAGAAGCCACCGAAGCAATACTGATAACTATACGTGGATGCTATATAAGCTCTCGATCAAGCATATGCAGTTCTGATCTACAAAAAAGAAAGAAAAGCAAGTAAAACAGGCGGTAAGTACTATAAGGGTCTTTTTTATGGTTTGCTGAACTTTTTCCAGATCAAATAAACTAAGAAGCACGCTGTTCTTTGATTTGTACATCTTGATCTACCAATGTATCTTGTGTAAATAAATTGGATGCTTAGTACCATTGAGATATGATTTGTTTACCAAGTATGTGACTTTTACAACCTGGTTTTACGTCTGTTTTTTTTTTTTTTTACAGAAATGTGTTTATTTCATGAAGCCGAAAGAATTAAGTTGTAGGGCATAGTATAACTATGCGCTGATCGTCGCTGGAAGTAAAAGCATACTCAAACCGTATAAACCTTAAACCTTACAAGGTCGTTCAGAAGGAAGGGTGTAGCTTGAAGGGCAAACATGTCATCCATTCATATTTCGCAGCAATGTCAATGGATAGGCACGCTTTCAAAAGGTTGCACGTTGATTCTCTGTGTATGAAAGAATGGTACTGAATGCAGTGGGGCGATGATTAGGGTTCGGCATGGTACTAAGCTGCAGCATGCGCTTAAACACTGTTGAATAAATTCATCGAATTTGCTCTTGATGTTAGATCGAAGGTCATTATCAAATATCGATTTGTTGAAAAGATTTTGACCAAGAAGTAGCTGAAAAAATTCCATTAAAAATACTTATTGAACAAACATGAATATATTAGTAACGATTCAGATAACCTGTATGTAATGTAGTATAGCAAAAAACAAAAAGGAGAAAGAAAAAGAAAGAGAGGCGTGGATAATAATTTTCCGATTGTGTACAACCACCGCGTCCAATCCTTGAGTAAACTGGGGTTTCTCGCCTTCATCCATATCCTGTAGTAGGCTTTGCAAACCATGCTTGATCATATAAGCGTGGACGTTTACACTGCCAAGCTTCTCTTTGGTTTTTATCCAGTGTGGTTTCTTGTAGTCTGGACATACGGAGTTTGGAGCACACCTATGAGTCAAGGATGAAGCTCGTTGTTGCTCTGCTTCTGCTATATCCCCGCGAGCTTTGGCCTCTTCCACAGGTTTGGCGCACCTTGGATAAGTCTTATTTCCACAGCCAAACTTAGATTTACTGCCTTCCGGTGTAGTACTCTCGCTGCTTTTTATTTTTATTTTTTTCGTCTTGACTCTATTTCTGTATTTTTATTTGCTGATCTTTTCCTTGCTTTTGCCGCTTGGAAGCTAGAACCAATACAAGCCAGACGCGCGACTTAAAGCAGAACAAAAAAAAATTACGCGGCTGTTCATCATCCGTTGCTGCATTTTCAGCTTCTTCAAGTAGTCATCTTTGCTTTTATGATATTATTCTTATTATAAACTCACGCACAGTTCTGAACGTCGATCTTGTTAGGAAGGAAAGAATGCGAGAGTGAAAAAACAAAAGAATGGAGTTGATAAATAAGAAATGAATAGAGTGATAATAAGAAAAGCCTTCTCATACCCCTCTTCAACAAAGAACAAAGACATACTAAGCTTTGGTCTGTTACCATAAAATTACTGTTGCTTTTAAAAAATTATTCTCCATATACTTTATATTATAAATAATTCGTCGTCCGAGACAGTTTTTTTCAAGTTGGACGACATAAGAGCCTTGAAAAACCTGTAAATCAACCAGTTGATTAGAGAAATTCTGAACAGGTTTTATAATAGACACGGCACACCATCACAAATATGATCACGATTTATGGTTATAAAGCGGAAATGGTAACAAGAATTATTGCCTATGGTATTCAGCCAATTCTTTCCTGGCATCGTTTTGCAATATCCAAGATGATGAGCCACACACTATGCTCTGCTTCTGTTATATTTTGTTTTCTCATTGTCCCAGGAAAAAATGGAAAGATGAAATTTGCTGATGTTGTGTGTAGTTTGACGTTTTCTGCCTTGCATATTGGGCGGAGTTGTCCCGGGATACTAATACGCCCAATTCCTATAACCCGTATTGCAAACACCAGCCACTATCCATCTTCCTACATAATTGAAGAAAGTGATACCATCTAGAGTTTGAATCAAAAATTTATTGAACAAATGCAATGTGGGCTCTACATCAGGTAATATCTATCGGCGTCAGATGACAATCTTCTCCTATCTAAAATAGCGGACGAAGCTGAAAGCGCCGATCGTCATCAGTACAGGGAATGTCTTTCTCTCTAGGGACGCAAAAGGTTGGTTGCCTCTTTTAAACTGACTAACGTTGTTTC
The DNA here is from genome assembly GCA_000697495.1 of Saksenaea oblongispora B3353. NCBI lineage: Eukaryota > Fungi > Mucoromycota > Mucoromycetes > Mucorales > Saksenaeaceae > Saksenaea > Saksenaea oblongispora. Next base: position 3,160 of record JNEV01001383.1, read on the forward strand.
CATTTTTAGAAAAACTGTAATTTTGTTTATCAACCTAAGGTTCATGCATTGATCTCACTTTTTATGGCGTAATACTCAAATGATCTCTGCAGAAGTAATTTTTCGGAGTCATTTTCGAGGATCGGTGTAGCTTCCTATTTGCAGATCCTGTCTCCATGTTAAATTTTTAGCACATTTGAATACTGTTCAAAAGGTATATTAGCTCAGTGTTCAAAGAAACAATCATACAAGAAAATGTTACTCTATCTAGGTTTTAAACTTTATCTATTGTATTAATTGTAGGTAATGCTCGGAAAGCTTCATTAGCTAAGCAATGTGTTGTATGGTTTAATCTGATGCCATAAATTTTCATACTTACTAATGCATATTCTGTTGCCTTCTATTAACATCATATGCATTACCTGCAGGAATATTTGGAAGGGCCTGTAAATACAGAACTATTTCTCTGCTCATATTAAAAAGGGAAAATATGCTCTTCTAGTGCAACATAACTGCTATATTTGATTTATTGTGGGGTAATGCGTTGTACAACACAATCAAAACATGTGCACAATCCATCGTTCCTAGTTTCATAGGCTGCTAAATGATTATCTACTTCAATTGCCTCGTGTCACCCAGTGTCAATGTTAGTAAATGTTTATTTAGACTCATGTTTTTTCTTAAAGTGTATGCAGTATATCTTTGTTTTAGTGCCAGACTTCTGCTAATGCCGAAAAACAGACTCGAGGAACCGTTTTGCGTTCTTGCTTCAGCCGCCAGTCAACTTCCGTTCCATTTCCTGCTGAACTAGGTGAAATGTAATTCTCAAAATCAGGCTTGTAAATTGTTTTCTGGTCATGATAGTTGCTTTGTTTTGAGGAAACCAAAATATTAAGTTTCACTTCCCTTTCTTTTTCGTTTCGATTTGTTTCCTCTCTTTATGCTATTCTCTACCTATGTTCTCTTTCGCAGCAATATTTGTGAAAGTGATTTCAGGCGTAACCAGTGTTTCTAGTGGTTACTTTTTTTTTTTTTAATAAATGAAAAAGCCGCATTTTTCACCTTCATCACCACTGATTTTATGTTACACTCAATGATGGAGCCATCCATGCAACAAAATTAAGTTGCATATTATGGCCGGTTTCAAAGTTCCTGCAGTCCTCATCATGTACTACCCTATCGGTGACCATTTAACACAAGCATCAAATTAAATTTACGAAAACTACTAACGTCTCTGCGTGGGTGGCTAGAACGTTTTGTTGAGGGACTAAGTTCAAGTAGGTTTTATGGTTTCCCTGATGACACATATTAATATTTTTCTTGGTGCGAACTTGGCCCTTCATGAATGTAAAACTTGTTTAGATTAGCGTAAAAATATGTTCAAACAACAGTATGCAATATATTATCGTGTTTCAGTTTTGATATCAGACAAATACTTTACTTCATGAAATATTCCAGGGTTTATTTTATAATTATTTCTATGCCAAGCATATCTATCGGTCGTCATATATGAACCCAGCCCTCCAGAGATGCGGTAACGGATAAACCCAAAGGCAGACATAGTTAAGCTTGATTTCTTATGCTCATAAGTGTCGTCGTGGTCTAAGGGTTCCCTCTTCCCACGGAGACGGGGCCGGATACCGCCCGACCTTTTTTTTTTTTGACATATAGTGCGCTTTCTATCGATGGAAGTAGTCATATTGTAAGGGTTTTTTCTTCTATAATAAGGCGCCAGGGACACATCACCACACGAAGAAGCTAGCATAAAGGAAGAAATACTATACATACTGAACGAATAGTTCCATGATGTATGAAAGCCGGTCCGATTTGAACGGCGGACCGAAAAATAAGTATTTTTGGATTTTTTCGAGAGCAGAAAATAGGAACTTGTCAATAATCATCGTGATAGGAAAAGAATGCGTTACAGCGCCTTTGGACTTTGAATTGAAGCGTACATATACTTATTTTACTTTCAGAACTTTTCCCCTTTTCTGCCGCACTCCTGGCTGCCATCCAAAGAAACAAAAAAAAGAAGAAAGGCTATGAACAAAGCTATACTGGCAAATATCAATCGTTGCATATCTGTTTCTTTGAATCTGTATTCTTTTCTATATAATTTGTTAGTGTCGCTACTATCGCTACGCTACAATTAATAAACATTTTTAGATACGTTGTAAATAAGGTTGCATGAACGCATCCATGAAGTAAAAGAAGGACAGATATCGAGATTGAAACGCATCGGGCATCCATGGCTACGTGCTTGGTCCTGCGTAGTAATTTCGAAATCCCCTTCTTTCCACTAGCAACACGTGGCCTAGATTGAGGGGTCTCCGAAAAGGGGGGGATGTCCAAAACATGTTCGCCACATCAATCCGCACGTGTTGATATGATGAAACGGCGAATCAGAAAGAAGCCCGCTGTTTGGATTTCGGGCAACACAAAGATCACCCGAAGACACACGCAAGTGCATCATTATAGTATTGAGACAAACTTACTTAAAAATAGCTTAACCAAAATGAGTTGTGAGGCAACAAATTTTATTTGCTACAAAGGATATAGATATTTGTAGGTGTACATAATGTGTAAGCATTAATAAGTACCCGATAGGGACCATAGACAACTCCAAGCAGTGATTTTTCTGCTTGTCAGGAGATGTGCACCTCCTGTACATTAATTTTTGCGTGAGTGAGCGTCACCTTTATCGTGCTGTTAGTTTTTGATAGAGAACCCGAAGTTTACCATAACTGGCTTAAGAAATGTTCAATCTTGTATAATTACTACTGCGATGCCTTTCTGTTATTTGTTTTTTTTTTCTTGTTTTTGTGAGATATAATTCTTCAAGCTTTACTGACTGTCACCCATGACCCAGGAAACTTTTAGTTAACTCAAATAACGTTGACTCACACGCAAGGCTCGAACCTGCACATCTAAGCCGTTGCGCGCGGACTATACATAAATTATCATGTGTTAGCAACAGAAGTGTCCAGATCCTACCTGTCAATCATTCTCACACGACTTTGCCACGGCTCTCTATTAATATGTATCTGTGTTTTAGATTTTTTCCTTTAAATTATAATTTTGTTTACACTCTATTTGCAGATTCAAACTAACGCATGTATGACGGTAAGTGGTAAATACTTCTGCTCTTCTAAATGCCGCTTCAGACTTTGTACTCCCTTCCTCAAGGTCATATGGATATCTCTAAGCCTCAGAGTTGGTCAAAAAGGTTTTGATTATAGCGTCATTACAAGGTTTCTCGTCTCCTGTAACAAAAAAAAAAGATATACGCTTGCGCATAATAATCCAAGATCTGTCTACGATTAGTGATTTAAAAAAACAAGCGATCTTCCATGTGCATTTGGTGTCAATAATGCAACTTCTTCTTGGATATCAGAATAGAACTACAGAGGTTTACACTCACATCACATGCGTCCTGCGCTACGATTTCTGCGAGATAGCATCATCTCCGACGATACTGAGCATGGCCCCTAACTTCAAATGACCTGCCTATCGCTTTCTAAATTAGTATCACTGCAAAACGTCCCGCTGAGCTTTCAAGTTGTCGGCAGAAGGATGCAAGACTATCATTCCATGTCCATGGTAAGAAGATCTCCCTTACTTTAAAGCAGCCCACAAAATAAAACACACGCGAAATCCTACTTTATTGTATAAGTTTTGCAAATGACTACAGAGTTAAATAGGAAGATCGAGTTATGGTGGGTTTGAGAAATAGGTTCTTAAATAATCTATGAAATTTCCGTTACTATCGCTGCTAAAATCTTCGTCTTGAAGTCACATATCAAGGACTATTAGGACAATGAAATGCATATTACCAGAACCAATAGTAAATCAAGCTTAGGGGGTGAGAAACTGAAGTATGCAAAATCCCGAAACGCAGGAACTTAGCATGGATGACATGTAGACTTTGATTGGAAATCTTCCTGGCCCTTGCATGATCGGGATTGTCATTGGAGTGATGAAATACAAATCTGGGAATGAATTGCCACCTTCCCCTACTAGAAAATCAAGGAAGCATTTGAAGCATAGGAATAGACAACACCGAAACAATGCTCCAATAGCTGACCTTAAATAGCATCCTATAAAATTCTCATTGCGATTGCATAATTCTGTTCAATACCCTTCACCTTTGAACATAGAGGCATCGAATCTTTTCTTTTTACTCTCCTTCAACCACCTGCATCCCTCTTAAAGTTGGACTATTGCGGGCTTTGCCACTCATTGGTAACTTGGAAAGCCCGCACCGCTGGTTAAAGGAGTTGACTTCGCCTCCCTATTTTATACTGGCGGTCGTAAACTTATCGCTCAAATTAACCATAACACAAAATGTAAGATGATGACCTATGTTTGTTGATCTTTATTCAACCCACTGTTAATGCATATATTAAATGACAAACTTTAAAAGCTGTGTCCTCTCTCTCTCTTTGTACCTCTCTCTCTTTTCCTTTTTTTTTTTTTTGTTTTTGTTTTTGTCTTCGCTTTTCATCTGCTCATCTTTAACTCTGTGTGCAACAGGCGGCGAGAAGGAGAAAGTGAAGGGGTGAGGGAGGGATTCTTTAGTGACAATCCAACTGAAAATAGACATATACAAAAAAGCATATCGGATTGCTTTGATATTGGGGGAATAAAAAAGGGAGTTTGGTAACAATTGGTGGGCTTAGGAAAAGGAGAGAGGAAATAAAAGATTAAGAAGAAGCCTAATTGACAGTTGTCAAGTAATATTTTTTAAAGCGAGATTTTGTGGAAAAAGTATTTTGACATCGGAAGAACAATGCAATAAACGCAAATACAATTTTTCTTGGATGCATGCATTGACGAGCGAATATTCATTTCACGACACTCACCACCTGTATGCGCAAGGTAGACTAGTTGATAGCTTTTTACTATCTCTTCTGAGAAGTAACTCTATGCGAAAGATAGAAAAACGGGTTTGAGCCACTATGGTAGCACAGGGGCAAGGGATGCATGTTATTCTCAAATGGGTAAGACGTGGATGGCATTATTGACGAAGTACTCGAGGCATGGGGGACCCAGCAATTTGGGGGGTTTAGAAGTAACATACTTCTTCTTGTCAACTAAGTACATCGCAGTTGTTGCTGCTTCGTAGTATTAGCCGATGTCAGTAACGGTACTGCCCGTCTTGTCGACAAAGGCAAATTTCCATCTATTAAGACAAACTGTTATTCCGTCACAAACTCTGCTTTAGAGGCATAAAGTTCTCCTGTAACCATGGGACCATTTCTGTCTCCAGGAAAACTTTTGGGGGCCAGTTGTTTGCTTTGACCTGATTTTTTTTTTTTTTGCTCGTGTCATTTTTTGCCACTGCCACTTTTTGTCTCAATTAGGGGGTTGGGGATATACTTTGTATAAATAGTCACGAAATTTGTACTTATCCTATTCTTCATTGTTTCTAATGTATTTACCAATCTATTATACGTTTGCTGCTTTCCTAGTGGCACTGGTTCTATACAAGCCATTTATCACAAAGCTTGATCGAGTTAAATACCTTACTTTTAGCAGCCTAGCATTTTTTCTATCATTTTTTATTCAAAGTTCATTACCAGAAGAAAATCACTCGCCTATAGCATATACCTCCATACAGCAGAATCTTTTCCATGGGCCATCATCAACTATCGAAAAATTTGCACTGCAACATAATTCATTCTTTGTCAACGATGCTATCGTGCTTGCGCTCACTACAGCTCTGGCGGTCTCGGTATGCGGCCTGGCTACGCGATGGCAGTTTCCTATCCTTTTTGTTCGCCCTGACGCTAGCCCTTTTTTCTCGGGACTTCTCCGACATGGAGTTTCACTGGCTTTTGTAATCATAGGCTTTTCGAGGTACATTACACTTTGACTACATTTTCAGCATATCTAACCGGTTTTACTTTCTCCTATAACCTTCTTTTTGTTGCTCCTTTTCAAACCCCTGAAAATAGCCACCCAACAATTGGACATCAAAATCAACATCCCGTGCTTTACCTTTTAGCGCCTGTGCTCGGTGCACTGTGGTACCTCTCGGGTCCATTTTTTGTCCGACGCTGGAAGCCTATCACTATCGCGATCCTCGTACCAGCTGTCACAGGGGTGTTTAGCATGAAGGCTACCCCCGCCAGTAGCACAACCCCACTAGTCTCGTGGTCTGTCATTGACTGGGTCGCATTTTCTGTAACCGTTGTTCTGGCTTCCTCAACTTTCGACCACCTAGATGCTATCCTAAACACGTACCCGCAACTTGTTACTAAAGAACACGCGCTACTTGCACGAATTCAAGACCCAGGAAATCACGAGTACTGGATGGCACTGATGAAGCTGCTAGCCCGCATGCCAGCTGAGACTGAACTGAACGCAGGTCCAATCCAAGATCTACAGACTGCAATCCGATTATTGGGCCCTGCCTCGCGTTCCTGGAAGACCATGGCTGCTCTGTTTCCTGCTAACATTCGCCAAGATCTTTGCCTGCTCTATGCTTTCTTTCGAACCGCCGACGACCTTGTAGATGATGCACCTACACGAGAACAAGCTGAAAAGAATCTCGCGATTATTCGTCGCTTCCTACGCGACGTGTTCTTCGGCACAAAGTCATTCAGCAATAACATTCAGGACCCTACGCTGCCTTCACATATCGACTGGGATATGTATGTTCGTCTTCTCCCCGCGGAAGACGTCTTGTCAGTCTTTCGCTCCTTTGCACGCGTATCTATCTATCTGTGCCCACGCGCCATGTTTGAGTTGACCGATGCATGGGAACTAGACCTCAAAGGAGAGCCGATTACTAGTCAGGAAGGCCTTCTGCGTTATGCCGCTTTAATCTCAGGCACTTTCGGCGAGCTCTGTACATGCTTGTTGATGTACAAGACAGGTCACGGAAACTGGCGCCTAGACTCTGTTGCACGAAAAAACGATACCTTGTCTAAAGCACGGGCCACTGGACAGGTAAACACGAAATTGTAACCCAGTGAAAAAAATTCTAACTTCCCTACTTTTACTAGTGCCTTCAACTAATTAATATCGCTCGAGATGTCATTAAGGACAGCCTTGATGGCAGATGTTACGTGCCACTGCAATACATGAGCAACCCTCAACAGAACTACAATGCTCTCAAGACGGTGCGCAATCCTTCTCACGTTGGTGAGCGAACGCTCAAATCCTACGCCCTACGTATCCTTGAATTAGCTGATCGTGTTTCTGACCAAGCCCAGCGTGGAATCGACGGTCTTCCAGCTGAGGTACAGGATGGTATCCGCGCTGCTTTTGAAATCTACATGGCTATTTCCCCTGCTCTACGCAACGCATCCGGTTTCCCTGTTCGCGCCAAGGTACCAAAACTTCAACAACAGTGGATCGCCTTGCGATGTATCTATGGATTCCACGGAAGCGTTGCCCGTGCCATCCATTCGACGTGCAGACAATTGATCTCGGCTCATGTACCAGCCTTTGCAAGGTTGTCCCAGCACACTATCAAGCAAAAAAAGATCTGAGATCCCAACTTCCCATGTTCTTCTTCTAATTTTTCTTTTTAATTCCTTTTCTTCCAAAAGTTGCAGCGCAATCCATGTACATCAGTCCCGCCCAAAAAAACAAAAGCAAGAACTTCTTTCTATAGTGTTCGCACCCATCTATCTTCCACTCTTAGTTACCGTATTTCTCTTTATCGTGTATATTCCCCCCTTAGTTATTGAATTATATTATATATTATAATGCTCAGTGTGAACCTAAAACTATTTTTCTTTTGTTTTGTATGAAGGATGCCTAAATTTGCAAACGTGTTATGTTACTGGTAGCTATCGCAGCTTATTATCTTGGATGAAACGATGGCGGTGGGCACCGTATTTTTTTTCTTTATTTCGCCCTAGTGCCGCCAATCAGAAGCGAAACCAGATTTGGAGCGCCCTGCATACTGCAAATTCGTAAACTTTCCTCATTTTGTTTGTCGTCTCCGACATGTTACACAGTCATCGCGCTTCTCAGCATACCGACGACAACTGCTATTCCGATAGCAGATTCCAATCCTCGTGCTTTCTTTCTTTGTCTTTAACTTTTTAGTTTGCCTTATCGATGAGGGTACCTAGGCATTTATATGCAAAGCACAAGCTTGATTACATGCTGTGCATATGCAATTTGCGTTTGCTCTCTGAATCACGAATCAACAACCTAGGCAAACAACGAAAGGAGATATACTCACTCCTACTTTTTTGCAGTTAGGGTGCTACAAATGAGTATCCCTTGGCTGTGCGTAGTTGATATCTACCTCTCTGCAGCACCAGTTCCAAAACCTAAGATCCAAAATGAAATGAGATAAATACAGAAGAAATAGTTAATAGTCTCACAAAAACAGTATATTTTGAATACATTGTCATACTGAGAGAAATAGAGTACTATCATAGTGATAAAACGATGATTATGATCGTTGACTTCTCATTGTTAACATCAGTGTGACTAGAGTTTTTTTTAGGTCAGGGCAAAAAGACATACACACGAAAGCAGTTACACAAACAACAATGTGCCAAAGTTTGGGATTGAAACCTTAACGGTGGAATAGATTTTACCTTTTTTTTTTTTCCCTACTTACTGACAACCATCAGAGTTGGATCTATTAGACATATAGGTTTATATACGGAACAACACCAGGTACCCGTTTAAAGCCGGCATGATTTTTACTTCTTTGTTTACACGACCCGCCGCCTTTTCTCTTCTTCCTCTATCTCTATTTTTTTTTTTTCAAAATTAAATCAAGGAATCGTAATTACTCTATTGCCTTTAATAGAATGTACAATGCTATTTTCGATTTGACCAGATAGTATCTTTGTAGATGCATTATGGGAACATGAAAGCTAAATATTGCATACTACTTTATCCATACTATTGGATGTATTTATAGAAAGCTTGTTTGTGATTTTCCCACAGCTAGAGTTATTAACCAATATGCACTATGGCTGATTGGTTCCAAGTATCTGTCAACGTCTATGAGTGCATTGCTATACATAAAAAACAGCACGCACGGCTGAAATACCATAAGGTATAACTCTTTTATCTTGTATGCATATCCGTCTATTTCTTAAATTCTAATGTCTTGAAATCAAATAACGATCGTTTCCTCAGCTTTAGTACGTTGCATGGAGGAGATTCTGAGATGTTAAATGCTTACCCACCATGAATTCTGTTAGGATCTGAAGCAAATTTCGATGCTTGGTGACAAAAGTAATTGATCTTACCTTCTTTGTATTGCATATCGATACATTTGGTTACAAATTTCTCTAAACTAAGATTTTTGGTTCTTACACAGAAGCTTGAGTTACCAGACGCGCGGAAAGTTATGATGCACTTGACCAACGTCCCACCCTTGACAATTCATGACTCTGCCCTCTAACCCAAATTCGTCTTCCGCATCATACTGCTTCCCGACAACACACTCCTCCACGCCCTGAAGTCGTAAGAACTGCACAAGTGATCCCCAATTAAGTCACAGATATACCAGCTACTGTTTGAACGCGCACTACCCCTTGCACGTCCGTCTGGTATTATCGCACCTGATACCCAATGTCTTGGAAACCAACTCCCGAAAACTCGGCCACATCGCGCGAACAAATAGGCTTATTGGCGGAACATCTGACAAACACTGTGTGAAATCCTTTGGATCATAGACGGCGCACACATGAGATAAATAGATACATTCAAGATCAACTTGGCCCACCCACTTTGCACGCCAACTTTCTGCACTGACTGCTATCATCACCAAACACAACAAAACGCACCACATTTCGCTGTCATATCTCCCTTGTATATTCCTCTCTACTGCATCTTCTTCGCCTACACTTTAAGCGCATTGTTTTCCTTTCCTCACTTCTTACTTGTGCCCTTCTTTCTTTCGCCCTAAACTTATACTTCACCTAGTAATCCACCTAATAATCACTCATGCTTGTTGCCTTCTCCCTTTCTTTTTGTATCCATTTGCGTTACCAAAACGTTTCTACCTTTTCCCTTCCCCTTGAAGTCTGCTCTAAAATAGACATACGTATATAACAAATGTTTAAGCAATCTAAATGATCTTGGTTTCGAATAGCAATTTACATTACCAGATATTAATTTTGTGCGTACAATAGTTACATAAATATCTTTAGTGCTGCGAACTTATAACTTCGTGTATTTTTTACCTGTAGAAATATTTGGTGCGATACGAAAAGATTGACAAATTCCGCTGCAATTCGTTGCAGTCCGGCACACATCGACATAAATCAACACACTTTGATGTCATCCAAAACAGCTAGCCTGTCTTATTGCTTATCATCTCCTGCTTTTCTCACAGATAGCTTTTTCATTTATAGTGTATTGAATTATGCTTATCAAAAATTCCTAGCCCACATCACTGTTTCTTCTCTCTTCTGATTCCCACAAGCATTTACTCTTTTGCACTTTGTTGAAATCGGACAAATAGATATCATCTAATGCAATACTAGAGTAGAAGAAATATGCGTAGCTTGTGCGTGCAGAAGATAGGAGCTCTCCGCCAAGATTTCAAGGATTTAGTCAGGGTCTCAAAATTCTGTTTTCTTCCCCTTTAGTACGTAGTGCAATATAGCACACATATATGTACAGCAATACATTTATAGATAATGTTATAATACTCCAGTACGGATCGTCAAGAGAAACGCCAAGTCGGATCTAATATCCACGATCGGGATTGGTATTCCGAAATGACCAATCTGTAAATCCCAAAAGATAATAAGATAGGCGTAAATAATTTGTAACTCGCTTAACTTTTTTCACTTGAAAGTAAACGAGAGTTTCATCTACAAACATTTAAAAACATTGTACATTGTAATATGTCAAACAAACCTCAGTTCCAGTGCATTATGGTAAAGTTGCTGAAATAGAGAAACGAGAAAAGGATCACCATGCTTCAGTTATTAGCTTCCTTTAGGACTTCGATGCTCATCATAGTTCTTTATAGGCAGTGGGTCAAGAAACGATGGGCCAACCATCAATATACCCACAATAGTCATTCCTAGGCTTACTGTAATCTCTCAGGCTGGGAAGCGTATACGAGTGGACATTAAGAAACCTATCATTGACCTTGTGCTTTCCAAGAGCATAATTACTAATGATCAGCTTGATATTGACGCACTGGTGAGTGTAACCAATGACCTGGCTATGTAAGTTACACAATAGCTGGATGACTGCCTCATAAATAGAAACAAAAGTAGTATCAAAGCTATATTGAGCAGCCGGAGTACCTTTGCAAGAAAAGGACAAGGTTATTGCGGTATTGGAAGGGACTGTCGAGAACCATGACATCATACTGGGGGCGTTGCTGTAATTACTGGGCAACAAACTACCTGCTTGGTAAGATGTGACGGCACTGTCATCTCAGAGGACGCAAGGTCTTCCGAGAGCAGTACTCCAGCATCAATAAAACATATTATTATTGGGTCTTCCAGTGAGACGAGAAGGTAGACTGAATAGCTGTTTCTTTATGCTGTTGTACTCTGCTTTGCCGTTTGTTTACGTTTATTGTATAGATGCTGTATGTATTCTGATGATGAGCACTAGAGTCTTCTTTAGCAAGGAGGTAATGAGTTACAGCCTGTTTATCTTCAAGTATAGCGAGTATTGTAGTACGCAAAGATAACAACAGAGCCTATCACTATACCTGTTTTGCTTTTGTGTAATAAAAAGTGACAAAGTCATATGAACATTGGCCTGTAGGAGTACTGTTTGCGTTAAGCTATTGTTGAGTATGCTTTATTGACGTGTGCAGTATTTCTATGGATTTATTTGTGAACAAATACTTCTATTGCCTTGTAATGATCTTTATTTTATAATAATAAATTATCTGCCATGATCTGTCAGAGCTTGTCACAATTCGGCGTATTCTGGCATATTTCGTCGCATTTCGTCGCATTTCAGCATCTTGCTTGTTGCAAACCAGCAAAAGCCTGACCGATGTGCCTCATATGTGATGGAAAAAATGGTGCGGAAATGCCCCGAAATATACCTGCTTTTTCCCGTAGTATTATACACTTAGAGTTTATTCTTCATGGGATCTAAAGGTTGTACTGTGATGATAGCCCACCTAAAGTTGGTATTTGTTAGGTCTTTTAAGATGGCTATCAAAGATAGTTCAGACACTGTAACTGTGAAGCACGTTGCAAAAATAATAATAATAATAAAGGTGAACTGACTACTTACGTTGTTTAACAACTTATTCATATAGTATACTATTTATTGAATTATGTTCTATCCTGCGCTAAGTTAAATTTTATGTCTAGGAAAAGGTTCAAGATTGCGTCAAAGATAAAATTTATTTGGAGGCAACGCAAAAATGGTATGAATCATCCCGCAAAGCGTTTTATCCAAACATGGAAAAGGCAGTAGTGATTGTCGCCAAGAAACAGGAAAAATACAATAAATCACAACGTATCAAGAACTAAAGATAGGTGTCTGACACTAGATTTATTATACACAAATCGAACTATTTAGTAGAACTCCGTAGTGCATTTTACTTCTGGTACTGTTACCAAGTAAACAATATACAATCGGGTTCTACAAATCTATCGTTGATAGGAATGTGGGGCCAATACGATTGCAACGTGCCGATTGGATGAAAACTTCTTGTTTTTACTAAAAATCAATGATTACCGCGGTGAGTGGCATATCCGCACTATCAAGGTCGACAAGAGGGGAAGGGGGGAGAGAAACAGCCCTTGGGCAAAAGGGGGAAATACATGACAGAAAAATAGGAACAGGAAAGGTAGAGGGGAGCAAAAAGGAGAGTGGTAGCTATAGACTAGACGTGGTCAAGAGTAGCACTGGGATTGGCAGGTGGTAGCACCAGCCAAAGAAGGAAAGGTCTATCAGCCGGTTGACATAATTTGTCAAGTTGTCAGGGAAGAGCGCCAGTGGTAACCATGTGCGTCGCCAGTGCCCTCGTTGCCAGTATTGTTTCAGTGAACAGGATGGGAGAGCTTTCAAGCACGTGGTAAGCGGGATCAACGTCGACGAGAGAGCCATGTGTCCACCTAGACCCGTAGGCCGAGGATCGTATGATTTTGTCAATTATATGCTTTGTTAAAGCAGTTTTTGCAAGATGACGGATTCCCACTTGATATCCATACGAACATCCATCATATAAATATATTGTACTCGGCTCGTGTCATTGGTACCCACAGAAGGAATCAACACCTAAGCGTGCGCAACAAGCGTTGATAAGATTTATCATCGATCCTTAACAGGTGTCACGGATACAGTCACGATAGAAGGAGCGGATGCTTTCATGTCGACGTTCGGAGCAGGGAAAGTAATATAGTCCAAATAAGGCTAACGTTGGAGGCGGCACTGGTGACAAAATCGGTTTCCAGCAGTCCATAAGAGGAACATATCAGCGAGGAGACGAAAGGATTGAAGAATGAATCTGTTTTATAAGATGGGAGTACAAGTAGACATCAGAGTGATGCTTGTGAGGTAACAAATGGCTGCCGTTGATAAAGGTTTAAATTCTCCATACAAGCTGCGCAAGGAGTTGTTTAGAGATCATTAAAAATCTTGATTTATTACTGCCACTAGAAAGGCGGCCCCTAGAAATAAGTAAGAATACATGAACTTACTGGCTTTTACACTGGAAGTGACTCTATTCGGTTTTACGGATAGTCACGGTTAACCGAGGTACAGAGTTTCAGCGTCCACCGTTAAATATCATCTTAGTCGATGTGGATATATTTGCCTTATGTTGTACAAAGTTGCGAGCGAGGTGGCACAAATGTCAACGCAATTTTTCATATGACGAGTCAAATGTACCGTCAGGAATAGCAAAAGGCCCTATCTTCAGGCAGTTTTAGGATAGTACTGTACTAATAAAAGTAACAATGGGCTACTCTAACATATTCTCCCAAATCAGATATAGGCAGAGTTCATTCTCTTTTCAGTATATACATACCCGTTATCTATCTTTATACTTCGAGTTTTAAAAATATAATTTGAAGACAGCCAAAGCGAACGTTATTGTCAAAAACAATGCTAATAGGGCGTGATTAGCCGAGTAGCTATATTTGTCGTGCTATAATGGTAGCACGATGAAAACTTCAAGAGAGAATAAAGCAACTCACAAGTATATATTGGTGAAGCGCTACAAGATCGATAGGTTTTGCGGAAATTTCATTGAGATCACATCAAAAGAAATTGATGGCAATTGGAAGCAATATTCAATATAGAAATCGGGTAAATGATAGTTCTGATAGTGCTGTAAAGAACCAAAGGAATATTGATAAAGACGTAGACAAAGACAAATGATAGAAAAACAACACAATATTTAGCATCACCCAAACGGACACTAACAGATAGCAGATGAACCCTCTTAAGCGTAAGCTAGAAAGAAAAAGTCAGAAAGAAATGAAAGTGTGTAGATGTGAGGGATAAATTCGTCCAGGTCACAAAGCCAGTATGTAATTCCTAGATAAGTTAAACCTGCTGGAATCCAAGGAAGATATAGCGTTTAGCCGAGAAATTTTGGCTCTCAAATATTGGCCACAGCAACCACGCTTCTTGATAAACATATCTCCCTGCACTGAGCCGCACAGCGGTATATCTTACTATAAGTATTAATTGCGCTGTGCAGCACTTTCGGAAGAGAACTTGCGCATACAGTCTGACGCCATGATATCTCCAAGAAAGAGTGCTTTGTATGTCTGTACCAGTGCCGCTTCCTAGTAATCCATCAATGGAAATGGATAAGTAAACTTGTTTGATCTATTTTTTGCTTGTCCGATGAGGCCAAGAAAAAAGGCCAAATATAGTAAAGGGAAAGGGTCCGGAAGGACCTTGTGAACGCACTGTGACCTTCCGGGTCCCGTAGCAGGTGATAGATAGAAGAGGTTGGGAAGCCATTATTGATCTATGAAGTTTTCTGGTTTAAGCTCGCGAGTAACGTTAAAGTACTCAGCCATCATCGCCATCTCTGGGATCAATAAGTCTTCGTCATCATAACAGAGATAACTGTCATCTGTATCTTTGGTGATCCGGTGATTTTTTGTTGTACGAGGCGTGTAACCAAGTTCCTCATAGCGATCAGGGAAAGCATTACGAAATCTTGTATCCATTGAGATTCATCTCTCACGAAGTTGCGATTTTTGTTTCTTTTTTTTTGTTTCTTGTTCCTTCTTTACCTGTCTCGTAAGTCCCTACTGTTCCGATGGGATAAATTTAGCTCGGGGTCCTTGGTCATTTTTGTCCATGATACTCCATACTAAGAAGGTGACAAAAAAGCAATGTTCAAAAGATACAGCGATGATAGCGTAAATATTTACTCGCTCAACGCCCTGGAGCAGCGCTAAATCTTCCTGCGCGCTAAATGGGCGGCGTTGTCTTCTCTGAACGCGTCGGAAAGCAGGTCCATCTTCAGATTCCGTGGTGACACATTGTGTCGTAGAATACAGTTGCTTATATTTCGTGGGAAATACTGTACGGAACCTATGCTAAGAAAGTTACAAAAAGCAGTAGCTAAGAAATGCATCATTCTACCTGTCTTTCAAATCAACAGGCGTACGTTGATTGAAAGTGTACTTTGAATCGTGAAGGATCTTTTTCCAATTACCAACGCCATGCTTTTATTTTATTTTTACTCATGATGTGAATGAATGGAAGGGTCAATTCACACTGATTTTACCTCGAAACAGCCGCGAATCAAGTGCTCCGTTTCCTCCACTGTCCATACACATCGTTCTTTTCTGGATGATTTCCCCATTTTATGACAGAAGAAAAAGTGACGGAGGATATCAATGGCGACGACGTTACTTACACACGTGAGATGGGCAACGTCACAAGGGATTAAAGCTTTCTTTCGTACTGTTTGTGCCATTGATGGGTGGTTGTATTCCGTGTTGGTAGTATGACAATGATCTTTTCATGCTGTGATATCTCGCGATAGGTTTCCACAAACAGCAGTTTTGTACTCAGATGACAGCGGACATGATGCCAAGGGGAGGGACTTCATCGTCGTGTCACTGTTTTCCCGAGCAAGCGGTCTTTCTAAGTAAACCTACAGATTTGTTTTGCAGGGAGCTACATTTACTGGCTATTTTTATCACTGTTGCTCTGTTTATAGTATGGAAACAGAAAGAGTGGAGTTTGTATGTCAGATATACAGACGCTTTGTGCGGCAGCAACTTCCTCTTCTTTCTTCTTTACTTTTTTACTTTAGATGTTCCAACCACTTGTATTTCTTTTATTGACCGTTGCTTCAGTCAACGGACTTTTGCAATCCCCCCACCATCAATTCAATGTATCTGCCCCTACCCCCGGCTCTCCCTATGTGATCGGTCAGAAACTTCCCCTGATCTATACTATCGCCCCCAACACTACTGCCTACAGTAAGTTCCTAGACGATTTCCATGAAAAAAACACTTAATCTGTAAAACAGGCCTTCAACTTTCCATTACTCTGCAAAACGCCGCAAACGCAAATCTTACCACCGTCATGTTCCCCGATGCCAGCATTGCCCAGGCATTCAGTTACGAAGTGGATGTGGACGGTGGCAAGGCCTATCAACATCAATATAACGTAAAGAAAAGAAAAATCTATCATTGCGATGACTAACATCGAATGTTTTTTTTCTTTTTGTAGTACGATATTCCCATGACGACTGTTCCTGGAGAATACAAAGTGCGTTCTCGATAACTGTAATATCCAGCCAATCTAACAAAACTGCATCTTATGTAGGTGATTTACGCCGACGCCGTTACGAAGACCAACCTACCTATTTCTATCATGATTAACACCGCTGTATCACCGGCCACACCTTCCTCCGGTACCGGTACTGCGTCTGGTAACAACCCGCAGCGAACAGGAAGCATTTTCATGCCAAATAGCGCTGTTTCCTCTGCACCCCACTTTGGTCTGTTGATGTTTGTCGTTGGATGCATCACACCTCTGCTCATGCTTTGTGCCTAATACTTTTAATCTGCATGTACTTCTTTCAAAATGTACTACCATAATAATAAGCTCCTCGCAGTGTAACGTTGTTAAAAAAGAAAAAAAAAAAGACGAAGCCACCCAATGATGAACTTGTGAATGATTGCGGAGGTACGGATAACATGGCTCGTGTCCTGCAACCACGATTTAATGTCCTCCGGAACCTTTCAGTAGCGTCAGCGCTCAAATCGGGAAAACGAACTCACGCAACTAGGTTGTACAGTTTTCGATTTGATCTCGTTGCTCTCAAAAAGACCGACAGAATATTCTAGAGACCGCCAAAATGACGTTTCAGTGGGTCGCTTTCTAAACATGTTTCATCAGCAAATTGTGGGGCTGATATATTACCTGTAACAACCAAATCCAACGTTATCCCGTTGATCTGGCCTTCCATATGTAGAAAGTGAACAAAAACAGACAGAGAAATCAGGTCGTAATAAACAAAACGGATGTCGCGCAGTAACTCCTATCGGATAACTGTTATGGAAAATGTGCTGCCCTGCCACGAATGCTACAATGAAAATTGTGTTCATTGTAGACGCACATGGCTCATATGTTCCCCGACTTAAAGCCAGTAGTCTTTTGAATCCCGATAGCGATAAATCCGCACTGCTTATTTTCTACCAGATAGGGTTACGGGTAAACAAGAATCTGTAGAACATGCATGTTTCGAATACTAAGGCGTATGATCGCCTTTGGTACCGGTCTTATCCTTCTATTTATCGGGTATGTTTTTCCATAAGTATCTATAGAATTGCTGGCTTCCATTCTTTACTAATTGGTTAAAAGGATAACATTGACCATCAAGATCCTCGATGATAGCTTTCCAATTATCGCTACGTGCCACTGACACTTAATTGGTCTAAGTTCAGAACATTTACAACATCAATCCCCCGCTTTCTGCTTTCTCCTTCTGAAACTTTGAAATACAGGAGATACAGTATCACCACACAACTATGTTGGCTGGTTATTGTTTTTCGGACGACAGCCCGGCCAGCCCTTTGAGCGCAAAGTTAACTTCAAATCGATTTGGTCTTGCATGTAGTCTTCATCCGGTCACACTTCATGGCGATCCTATCATTTCTGCTGCTCTGATGTATCACAACTGAAATCTATGATCATGCAAAGGCATCTACTGGAATCTGGGTGTACCGTCTAACCATCGGATCCTTGGGCTTTCCACTACCTTGAAAGTGCTTAGTCTTCTGCAAAGAGCCGATCCTGCAAGGAATGTCCAACATGCTGCGGATACCAACGCCTTTCATGCCGGTGAAGTGCATGATAGCGACGCAGTCATATTGTATACCAAAATCCTCGCTATAGCACATATCTCCTTGCTAGATCGTTAAAAGCTAGGAGGGCGCTTTGGTATTGTCCATTTTTAACGTTTGGTACATGTGCTTTCTCTTGTACGTGTACCAGGTGTGTGTTTCATGACATCATGTTGGATTGTGTAAAAACGATACTACAGGCACGGTTTTCTGAGTGATACACCTCGCTTGTTATCATATTACGGTTATAGGTGCTATCTTAGAATCAAATTTTCTACTTCAATCACAAACATCTGCACCTCCATTGATTACGGCTTGAATAAAGTCTCCAAATTGGTTCTAAAAATGCCAGGTCATTTTTTGTGTGGAGCAGAAATGGCCCTTGCTGCAGATCAAAAGCAA
The DNA here is from genome assembly GCA_000697495.1 of Saksenaea oblongispora B3353. Classification (NCBI taxonomy): domain Eukaryota; kingdom Fungi; phylum Mucoromycota; class Mucoromycetes; order Mucorales; family Saksenaeaceae; genus Saksenaea; species Saksenaea oblongispora. The sequence goes on from JNEV01001383.1 coordinate 21,792, forward strand.
TAGCAGTAGACGGTTTCCTTGCAACCACTGATCATTGTGTTGCGAATGCTGTTTATTGAACGAATTTTTTACGCTAGTCTAAACAAATTTTGCGTCCATGAAGTGCCAAGCTTGTGCTAGGAAGAAATTAATACGCGCCATCAGTTAAATCGTAAAACTTACATGAACTTGGTCCCTCAGCGGACACAAAATTTATTCAGAGTAGCATAAAAATTCATTCATAGTTAATACCTCTTGTGCTTGAATGTTGTTGTCTTACTTATCCCCGAAGCGTATATCCACGCATTCGTGGAGGCCTCGCTTCAAACCATTGATGGTGGGGCGGGCAAAAGATTCGAATGGCATAAAACCATTTTTGTTGTTTTACGACCACCGGTCTAAACAATACATCAACAGGCATGAGTAATCCTAAGTTTATATCAATCCCAATGCGTACCGATGACGTTATTAGGGAACAGAGCCGAAATGGTTGTTTTTTTTTTTGTTGGAACATTTCCTTATCCAGAACACCATGAACCAAACCCATGTTCCAGGCCCATTCCAATACGATGCAAAAAGTACTACTTCCCTACGTGCAAAGACAATTTGCTAGCACAAAATAACCTTTCATCCAACGCAAAGCGACCTGCAAAATACTGTTTTCTGCAGCAGTGACGGCTAGATTTATAGCTTCATAACATGTGCAAGACAGCATCGGTCAATCAACGGTTGCCTGCGTTGGAACGTCAAAAAATACGCGAGAACATGGCAAACTTTCTTGCCAGTTAGATACCTTTATGTGGTATTCTTTCATGTAGTCGTAGACGAGGAATTATTGTGAGACTCTGTTTTATTGAGTCGAGATATTTACTTAAAAAATTGGCCTAGGGTATGGGTCTGTAAGTTAATGACTTTGCTAAGAACCTTCATCGAGTTTGAAAAGTTCCTGAGTTCTCGAATGTTGGACCATATCGATCTTTATTCCGAAGACCCCAACAAAAAGCACGCCACTGAACGGGTTATCCATCTTTCGGAGCAAGAGGTGCTCGCATATATTATATGTTATTTCCTGGAACGAAATTATCGTATCAGCGCTCAACAGCTATCGAAACTGCAGAAAAACCGTGCCGCTTCAAGAGGTCAGTGTGGGACTCTGTATCACAAACGTAAAACCGAGGTTGATGAGGAGATCGACGAAACCAAATTGCCAAACGCCTGTGGAAATTATTAAAATGCGAATGATGTGAAAATGATCTAGTCGCGGAACATCCGAAAAAGCCTCAAGGAATCCATTCATTAGGAACGCATCTGGTGAAGTCTCTTAGGATCCCAGGTTTGGGATACAGGCACAAAAACCCTAGCGGAACGCATGCGATCAGTACTAGCTATCGACGACAAAATCCTCTCGTGGAAGTTGACGGAGGATTCTTCTGTCTAGTCAACGGACGTTCTAAAAAGTACAAATGAAAGCGTGTCGTCTGGAACCACGTCAACGAAGCTCACGGCAATTTCACCACGGATTTGAATGAGGAAGATGTCATACAAAGCATCAAGCAATAGTTCCTGGAATATCATAACTTCATTGTCCCTGACGAAATGATTCACGAATGAAAGAGAAATATCAAAGGAAAAAAGAAAGCAAATTAACATAGCGCTAGTAGCACACGAATAATTGTTGTTAAACAGATATTAGAATGCTTTTTTCTTCTTGCTACTAGCCTTTGTGACCTTTCCAGTATTCTCAGTAGACGCGACGACATTACCCTTGCCTTTTCCTAGCCGTGGCCATAAGTTGACGGCTTAACAGTGGTGTCATATAGATATGGAGAGAAATAGTTTTGATACGGTAATAGCAGACGACAAATTCCTTAAGCCTATATTTAATGAGAGATCCAAGTGGAGTACAAATAAAAAATTATCCTGTTTTTTTTATACCGATACTAACGACATTCTGTTTACTCAGTCTAACTAGTAGGGTGATCGTGCTGTATGCGACTACTGTACTTGATAGCTAGATAGACTGATGTATTAAATGTAGATACTTCGGTGTCGACATATATTCCTGTGCTAAACACGCTAGCCTATGCATAGAGTCAGACGGTTCCTCCAGCCTCTCCCGTCAAATTCTTTATGAAGCACCTGAGAGCAGATACAGCGTAATCCATACCTAGAACAGTTTAGACTTCAGTAATATATTCACTGCATCATTACTTAGGAGAGATGGATTTGTATCGATAGTGGATTATGACATACATAACACCAATGAACGTAATGGAAGTGTATCGATTTAGAAGTAACAGGACCGAAGATGCTAGTGCGTTATGGAGAACTTGATAAGAAACGGCGTCTGGCAGACAGATTGTACCACGCGAGAAAATGCAAATAATATCGTTTATGCAAATAGTACCTTTGTTCACTTGTATATAACAAGGAGCTAAGACAGTCTGGACAGAAGTGCGTAATCTTCAGGAAGCAAACCCACCCTATGAAGTAAGCGCTATGCATACTAACTTTTGAAATAGAACTCGTAATGACTCGTCGTTCCTTCTCATAATTGTATATACATACCTGGTAGTGAATTACACAAACCAGTATAATAAAGAACGGGGGAAATGTTCACCTCGAAGAGCTTCACCGCAAAATATACCACGATAAATCTACTGCTACTGCTGGTACTGACGAGTCCATCTCCAATCGTCTACAAGACTATCGTCGAATAAACGTTAAACTAGCATGTCAATTAATTCAATAGCAAACACTCCGCCAACGTATTATTATCATCTCCACATAGACTGCGTATCTGATTTCAACAAAGATGTTTTATTATCCTTCAATATGCACGAAATTAAAATGCTTATTTCTTCTTGCCAGCGGACTTGGTGACCTTGCCAGCCTTGTCAGTCTTCTCAACAGCCTTGATGACACCGACAGCAACGGTCTGACGCATATCACGGACAGCGAAACGACCGAGAGGGGGGTACTCAGTGTAGGACTCAACGCACATAGGCTTGGAAGGAATCATCTTGACGATAGCAGAATCGCCAGATTTCACAAACTTTGGTGATGCTTCAAGGGACTTGCCGGAACGACGATCGATCTTCTCAAGAAGTTCAGCGAACTTACAGGCGATGTGAGCGGTGTGGCAATCCAAGACGGGAGCGTAACCGGCACCAATCTGACCAGGGTGGTTCAAGACGATAACCTGGGCAGTGAAGGAAGCGGATTCCTTGGCGGGGTCGTTCTTGGAGTCAGAGCAGACGTTACCACGGCGGATATCCTTAACGGAGACGTTCTTGACGTTGAAACCGACGTTGTCACCGGGAACACCCTCGACCAACTGTTCGTGATGCATTTCGACGGACTTGACTTCAGTGGTGACGTTGGCGGGAGCGAAGGTAACAACCATACCAGCCTTGATAACACCAGTCTCAACACGACCGACAGGGACAGTACCAATACCACCGATCTTGTAGACATCCTGAAGAGGAAGACGGAGGGGCTTGTCGGAGGGACGGACTGGGGGCTCGATGTTGTCGATGGCTTCCAAAAGAGTCTTACCAGTCTTGGAACCAGCCTTGGTTTCCTTGGTCCATCCCTTGAACCAGGGCATGTTGTTGGATTCCTCCAACATGTTGTCACCGTGCCAGCCAGAGATGGGGACGAAGGGAACAGCCTTGGGGTTGAAACCGATCTTCTTGATGAAGGTGGAGACTTCCTTGACGATTTCGTTGTAACGGGCCTCAGACCACTTGGTGGAGTCCATCTTGTTGATGGCAACGATGAGCTGACGGACACCAAGGGTGAAAGCCAAAAGAGCGTGCTCACGGGTTTGACCGTCCTTGGAAATACCAGCCTCTGCACAAATCAAAAAAGAAGCCTGAGTTACAAAAAATTCTCTGCGCCATTTTTTTAACTTACCGAATTCACCAGTACCGGCGGCGATAATCAAGATACCGCAGTCAGCCTGGGAAGTACCAGTAATCATGTTCTTAATGAAATCACGATGGCCAGGAGCGTCAATAACAGTGACGTGGTACTTGGGAGTCTCGAACTTCCACAAGGCAATATCGATGGTGATACCACGTTCACGTTCAGCCTTAAGCTTGTCCAAAACCCAGGCGTACTTGAAGGAACCCTTACCGAGTTCGGCGGCTTCCTTCTCGAACTTCTCGATGGTACGCTTGTCAATACCACCGCACTTGTAAATCAAGTGACCAGTGGTGGTGGACTTACCCTATACAAGACATCAGTTTCCCATCCTCTTTTAAAAAAGCATCCAACTTACGGAGTCGACGTGACCAATGACGACAACGTTAACGTGAGTCTTTTCCTTACCCATGGGGACTAGATATCCAAAATAAACTATGTTAAATCACTCGTTACAAGAGGATGGATGGACCTACCGAAGTTGGTGGATGAGAAAACAGGGAAGGAATCCGGATGTCGCCACCTTTGACAGGTTTTATACCCAAAAAAATTTTACGGTCCCGAGTAAATGAATTTTTTAAGCGGATTTTCTACAGACGACGGCTCCCGCATTCTCAATAAGGACATTTCTACATCTCATGTGATAACTTTTCTTCACACAGAGTGCTAACAGGCTGTAGTACTACATTCACCACACCACATAAATTTTAGTTACTATAGTACGCTTCATACCAGTCCAGTATATTAAGCAAGGATTTACGTAAACGATAGGTGAGGCCAGCGCAGCACTTGATGAAAAAATCAGCAATAGTATCACATGACCTGCGGGGTACGTGATATATATTATTTTTGTTGCGTTTTCCATATGCTCCCCTTTATGTGGAAGAAACGATTTTAGACTCACTTTAATTTACGAAAATTACCTGGAGCACTCTGTATCCTGAAACATGTACTTTCTACGTTGCGTTAAGTACTTTTCGTGCGAGACCTTATTTAATAAACTCACTGAGACTATTCTCGTTTCAGACCCCAAAGGTTCAGCCTTTCATCCATTTTCATCCCACATTTCTCATTTGTCTGCCAGAAAACAAATTGTGGTAGAAATAGCTTGTTAACCGACTCAGTTCTCCACAAGATTTCTGTAGTAGGATGATAGGTGTGCCAACATCACCGACCCATCGTAAATTATCGCATTTTGAAGGAGTAATCCTATTTTGGTCGCTTCAACCGGAGATTCCATTTTGTTCTATGATTGTGGGTACTTTTCAAACCGCAGAAGTGCTGTCTAAGCCCTTGCCAACTTTATTTGCTTTAAATCTGTACATCTCATGCATAATACGGATACAATGCCGGCAAATGCCACTTAAATTGCAATAACGTCAAGCTACAAAGCTACCTCTACATCAGGAACTTTTTATTGCAGTATGCTGGTTTCAGGTTTGATTTTAGAGTACATGCTTTGGTCTCTTTTGCGCAGTTTGCCAACTAGCCCCGCCAAAGTTACATGAGAAAATTAAGGTCCATAATGAACAGAATGACTTTCATACCTATAAGAAACTCTTTCTAAACGCACGATCCACCACCAACACAACTTTTCTACCTGCAACACTGTAAACACGATAGCAAAAGCTATGTTAACTCTATTGAAGTTTATCTTGTTTTATTTCTTTGTCTTATTCTAAGTTTCTGGTATTATTTTTTTTATAAGAAATGTGTATGGATTTTTGTCATGGAATCACCTGTCAAGAAGAAGATGGTATGCCGTAGGTGCATACGTAAGTACACCGTTCGTACGGACTATTATGCAGTACCTTTTCTTTACCCATCAAACACAGAGTCGTCAATAACAATACCAAATTGGCGTTGTAGCTAGTAAACTCAATTAAGTTACACCATGAGGGATTTTTTTCTGTCCAACCTGATCCTTCATCTTTGCGTCCAGGATTTCTTCAAAACCTCTGCCTTTTACGCCAAAGAGCAACTGATTTGTCTTTTCGCGTAGTTTCACCAGAAAAAAGCTGAGGCTCATTATCCAGAGAGTACAGTCAAAGATCAGTGTCCGCCAGAGCCGATGAGCAACATGCCGAATTTTAGATACACGAGTCATTGGGCCTTTTTCCAGAGAAATACCGCGAACTGCCCATCGAGCCATAATGTTGATGCGGTTGACAGGGCTCCCAACTGTTTTGTTGTTGGCACGGACAATGTTCATGTTTCGCGATAAAAAGATCAATTCTTGAGGAAATAATGCCTGATCTTCAAGAAAGTGTTTAAGCCTGCTTTTTAAGTTTGTCTGCAGCTCGTAAACATCCTGCATGTTCAGATTTGCATGCCCTAAATGAACAGCTTTGGATGGTGAAAATGGCTTTTGAAGAGTGATGCTCGCAAACATATTAGAATCATGAATACCCTTGAAGATATGGGTTATCTCATTGATCATTTCGTATTTTCAAGAGAGCTTACCCATTCTTTGCAAATAGAATTCATCGTTTCTACATCAAGCATAAACATTGCTTCCCACAGTTTGCAGTACTCTCTTCGGAACCTGCATGCAGACCCAGTTGAGTTTCTGCCAAAGTGTTTTCCGAACCTTACTTTTCCGACTCTTGGATGTAAAGGCCATGATCAATGATAACAACTTGAACCTTATTTTTTTTTATAGGATGTGCTCGTACAAGAACATTTCCCGGATGCGGATCGCCTAGTGGGAATAGATGATCAGCAAAAACCACCACATTACAATGATTCACCATGTACAAATCCGCTTTTAAAAATTTGACTCGAAAAGGCTTCAATGGTTGTCCTCATTGCTTCTTGAAAACTCAACCCCATTTCCTCTAGTTTTGCCTTGTTGGTGAGTTGCACCCCATCGACCCATTCGCACACCATGACACGTTTCGAACTCAGTTCTGGAAATATCTTGGGTACATACACGTTATCTTTCAGCGTTGGTTCACGTTGAAAATTATCCCAAGCCTTTTGCGCATTTCTGCATAGCAGCCAAATTGAGTTAACGCTTTGTCATGCATCTGTGCTTATCTTACCTGGCTTCGTTTTCAAAGTCAGCTTCCATGCGAATGTGCGATTCCACGTAGTTGGTAGCGAAGGTCAGCGGAAGATCAAATAGCTTTTCGTACATTTTGAGGAGTATTCGGAAGGCGAATAAATCCCAGTCCATCTGCTTCTGGATTGCTGGCTTTTGGATTTTTACTGCCACTATCTCTCCTGTTTTCAATCGTGCTTTATGCACTTGAGCAATCGATGCTGACGCCATTGGCATGATATTAAACTCGGCAAATACTTCACTCGGATGAAGTCCATTGAAATCTTCCATAAAAACTCGCTCGACCACAGCAAATGGAATTGCCGGGGCTGAGTCAAAAAGACGCCTTGCACGTCGTTGGTAGGGTACAGGTAACATCGATGACTGGGTGCCAATGACCTGGCCCATTTTGATGTACAGTCCACCATTCTTCTCAAACACATCAAATATACGGTTGGCAACACGTTCATGCAAAGATTCAATCATCGCTGTTCCTCTGGGACCAGGTTCAGGCCGAAAATTGACTTTGTAATCAACAGCTAAAGCCAGCCCATTGTAGAATGTGCGCAAGTTACGTTGTAAAAGCTGAGCCTCCGTACGTGAGTCCGCAGTATAAAGACCAGTACCTATAGCACAAGTCCCTAATAACAATCCGAATGAGCGTCGCAAACGTGTTTTTGCCATGAAAGGTACGCGATTTCTTTCCCGTGCAGTACGATGAAGTCTGTAGTTAAAGCGGGGTTTACTATTTGCGGGATCCCAAAAATAGCCTGGACTGATTCGTCCAAGTGATTAGCTGGTCTTTCATTTTTTGCATGGATGAAAAGTTAACGCCGGATCAATGGGTGGTTCATATACTGCTCCAATAGATGCTTGGTCGAATACGATAGAATGTTCATAAAACAATGTGTATTTATTGATGTGTATGCAATTTACCCTCAGCGATATCCCATCCAGCGGCTACAAGTGGGAGAGTGTTACATCCATTCATATGTGCTTACCGACGGAAGTTTAATCAGTTGTGAAAAGATATTTTACTCTATAATTATCAGCGCTAAGTATATATTATTCCCGAATTTATGTGATAAGAGGAAAGATGGAATGGAAATATAATGGACATATCTCGGCTATATCAGAAATGGAAGGATATATATTTATTACCAGTTGCAGTCGCTCACATAGGACAACAGTTGAAGTATTCAAAGGACACCTGTACTGACCTGAGAACGTATTATGCTACCATGCCAACCCATTTACTATAAGTCTAATACAGTGTCCAAGCATAGAGGCATTTCTCATTGTGTGACACTCCAATCTCTCGGTACGAGTTAGTCATTAATGTCTTTGCGTGGTTGGCTAAGACATTTTGCAAAAGATGCACATCATTTCAGCGTTGGCTCTAAATGTACTTTGCGTTAAAAGAGTGGTTTTGCGTCGAATTAAAGTGGGCCCAGATTACCTGGGTTTACAGGATGGCACAATGGTTTCGTTCATTGCGTTTTCTGATAAGGAAAATGTTCCACCCCCCAAAAAAAAGAGATGGAAGGCCGTTCCTTTTTTCTTTCTTTCTTTGGCTCTGTTCCAAAAAGCATCCCGGTAAGAATGTCGATCCATCCGTAAACACGATTATTCTTGTCTTTTCCTTTGTTGTTTAGCCTGGATGACCTCTGTCCCGAACCGTATTGTGCCATGTGCGCAACTTTTGTTCGCCACTTAAGTAAGTAAATGTCGTCGCACTGAGTGAAGCTTCAACTTTCGCAACAGATCGCCAGACGTTGCATCGCCTCAAGTTCTCTGCAGTGCATTGTTTGACCGCTAGCCTGTGATACCAGAATAATGACCTCCGCGTCAGCTCCACCAAACCTAAGGGGAGGTCCAATCCCTCTACCTGTAAGTAAATTGACATCCAAGTATTGTTCCATTTACTAACCATGAATGAATTTTTATACTGCTCAAATAGAGTCTGCGTCTAAGGGGGCAAAGTTGATGGAAGTAAAATATGATATTGCTGGTAATCCATGTACTGATAACCGTAAAGATAGCACTTCGTAGACGCAAAATTTATTATAAAGTAGCGTTAAAAATATTTAATAAATAGTAAGTCCTATTATTCATCCGGTTAGCTTTGTCGGAACATTTGCCATTAAGCCCTTTCAACATCAGAAAGGAAACAAACATTGACGACATCATGCAGCATGAGTTTTTTTTTCCTTTTTTTGTTTCTTCTCTTGGTTACTATTTCACGGACCTTGAGACTTGAGTCTTAGGGTTTCGCAAGCAAATTCAACCATCGATCAATGGCGGAAAAAAATACAACCGTAGGGGGCGTAAAACGTCCGCACAACACAACGAAAAAGGAAGCGAGAGTTCAGTCACGTGTGTCCTCCCAGTTTAAACGCTCGCTCCCAGTTCCTGAACGGTTCTGCACCCCTTTCCTTTCTTTTCTTTTTTTAAACTGGCCTTAACATGTCCTCGGTAAAAGCAGCTCGTATGCTAATGCGCCATTCAAGGGCATGTGCGATTATGCGACATTGTATGGTTTTATCAGAGACCCCGCGCTTGGTGACCGTTCGGACTTACAGTTCGGCCACCCCACCACGGTTCCTTTCCGTTCAACCATCCGGTAAAGCAAACTCGCTATTATAAAAAGTATCTTAATCTTTAACAGTTGCTGGTGCTGCTACCTCGACTCGATCGGCTTCTGCCCATCATGGTGATGGCCATGAGACAAGGTACGAGACAAGAAAAAGAAGAGATAGGTTCATTACGTTGTGCAGATTAATATGGGATTTAAAGAGCGACAGAAATTAAGGACGCCAAGCTGATCTTTAATCAAGCTTGGCAGAACATCCAGGACCACTACGGTCGTTGCAACATTCATTTACCTCGCGAGTTCATCTTTCTAATGGGAGCGCCGGGGTAAGCGGCGATTTTCGAGTTGCCTAAAAAAAAAGGGAAGGTTGAGGATGTTATGTTCAGCTTTATTCGCTAGATCAGGCAAAGGCACCCATACAACCTCCATCTTACGTGCGCGTGGTATCACGAATCCACCCATTTCGGTATCTCAGCTTCTTCAAACACCGGAATGCAAGGAGCTCATTAATCAAGGCCAAATGATTTCTGATCGCTACGTGATTGAACTGCTACTACACGCCATGTTGGATTGTGATCCATCTGTCGGTGTCCTGGTCGACGGATTTCCCCGCACGGATATTCAAGTGGAAGCCCTCAAACTGCTCCATGACCAAATGACAGCTTTGAGACAAGAGTTCTTTAATACCGATAGACGAGACCAGTTTCCGTATGTTTCCCTTCACTCCTACCACTTCGCATTCTGATTTTCTTTCCTAGACGTCCTGTGTTCCGTATCTGTGTTTTGTATGTAGATGAAGAGATATCTGTCCAGAGACAGCTGGCTCGAGGTCGAATGATTCGGGAACATAACTTGGAAGTAAAAAAGACAGGTCAGGGTGTACTCTGGGAAGAACGAGTGACAGATAACAATGAAACGGTACGATTGGATTGCGCGCCCCATCATCTATTAACGACAGTACCCAGTTGATTCGCGAACGTTACGCAATTTTTAAAGCTCATTATGGCTCACTTTTGAAGTTATCGAAGATGTTTCCTTTCCGTAAGTTTTAAGGGTAAAGAGTTATGAAGGTCTTAAATGCGTTTGTGTGATTCTAGACCTTATCAACGCTGTGGGCTCGATAACTGAGGTTATGCAAACCATTCTGAAAGAGTTTGAATACCAGTCATCTCTCGAACTGGATCACGATACATATGATGCGATTACACATATCCCTGTGGCAAATCAGATTGGTATCCATGCGCGCCAGGTAGAGATAAATACTAGATGCATCCTGCTTACCTATTTGTTTGTAGGACCTTATCAGTCGTCTAGAACATTATCAAGAATATGAACCTCACTTGATGCAGCAGGCTATCCATTTTATTGATGAAAAAGTCATTCCTCAGGTCCAGCGGCATTCGATTAGTGGTCACACGAACATTCGAACGTACGTAATGGACAGAGATAGGTAGTATACTTATTTTATCTTTTTGTAGCGAAGACCAACGATTGGCGGATAGCCATTTTGTTGACATCGTGATGGATGTCCTATCTGAACGAGGATATCACGTCTCATTCGATCGACGCATTGACCATGTGCCGGTCCGTTTTGACCTCAACACAGGAAAAATTCAGCTCGAAACGTAAGATCTTACACTATCGATCCAACACTGACTCATCTTTCTTACAGCCATCATATTTATATGCTCAATGTTGATTTCCCCAAGCATTACATTCGTCCTCTGGAACAAAAATTTAAATAGTCGTCTTAGAATAAAAAGTGCTTCCACTTATTGTTGGTGTTGGGTCTCGATAGAAAATACAAGTGATTTATTCAGTGGCGATCTACAGGATTTAAGCGCTGGCCGAGGCGGACTGGGAGGCTTGCAAAGATTTTTGGAAGTTGGCCATGCGGGCCTCGAGCTCGGGACGGAAGTGACGGATCAAACCTTGTACGGGCCATGCGGCGGCATCACCCAAAGCGCAAATGGTATGACCTTCAATCTGCTTTGTAAGTTCCCAGATCTGGTCAATTTCCTCAGCGTGACCACGGCCATCTTCGAAACGGTCCATCATGGACTCAAGCCACTTGGTACCCTCTCTGCAAGGAGTGCACTGACCGCAGGATTCGTGGCGGTAGAACTTGGAGAAACGAGAAATAGCACGAACAATATCGGTCGACTTATCCATAACAATGACAGCTACAATATAAATAAAAATAAGACAACTGTTTTCTACACTGTGGTCATGTACACGTACCAGCTAAAGGAAATCACAAATTCAGGCATATAGAGACTGTTGTTAAGAAAGACAAGGTCACGCACCTATCCAAAACACTTACCGGTACCCAGACCAGAGTTTGCGTCACGAAGAGCATCGAAGTCCATCCTATCGTTTAGATAAGTACAGCTTTCTTCCACAACTCTAGGATATTTACAAGACATCCTCACAGATATCCTTGGGAATCACAGGAACGGAGCATCCACCAGGGATAATACCAAGAAGGTTATCCCAACCACCACGGACACCACCGCAGTGTTTCTCGATCAACTCCTTCAAAGGAATTGACATTTCTTCTTCGACAGTGCATGGGTTGTTGACGTGACCGGAAATACAGAACAACTTAGTACCACTGTTACGGGGGCGTCCGAAACTAGCGAACCAAGATCCACCACTGCAACAAGAATCATTAATTTCTTCCTTTTCGTCCAAAGATTATCGCGTTACCGTCTAAGAATGGTGGGTGCCACGGCGACAGTTTCAACGTTTGTGACAGTGGTAGGGCAACCGAACAAACCAACATCAGCTGGGAACGGGGGCTTAAGTCTAGGCTTGCCCTGCTTGCCTTCGATAGACTCGATCAAACTGGTCTCTTCACCACAAATGTAGGCACCAGCACCACGGTGAATGTAAACATCGAAATCGTATCCAGTACCGCATGCGTTCTTTCCGATCAAACCAGCAGCGTATGCCTCGTTGATGGCTTCTTGAAGATTGGAAGCCTCCTGGTAGAATTCACCACGAATGTAAATATAAGCTATTCAATAACGAAATAAGGAACAAGCCATGGTATATATCGTAATTACACACGTACCGGCATTTGCCTTCATAGCAGCACCAGCTAACAAACATCCTTCAACGAGCTTGTGGGGATCACCACGCAGAATTTCACGATCCTTGCAAGTACCCGGTTCACCTTCATCAGCATTGATAACCAAGTAACGAGGACTATCATTTTACGGGTCATTGGTACTTTTCTTTTCAATTTTTTTTTTTCGCTTTACCGGCCATCCAAAGGCTTGTTCATAAAGCTCCACTTCAAACCAGTAGGGAAACCAGCACCACCACGACCACGAAGTCCAGATTCCTTCATTTCTTTCAGGATCCATTCGTGACCCTTAAGTACTAGTTCCTTGGTTTTATACCAATCACCACGCTTCAACGCGCCTTTGAGACGGAAATCATGGACGGAGTACAAGTTGGTGAAGATACGATCTTCATCGGACAAGCTGCCAAAGGTGGTTTTGCCGGTGATAGGGTTAGCGTTAGGATCGGCTGTGGCGTATGAACGGCTGGCGATGCTGACCGCGCGCATGTTACGAGTAAGCGAAGCAGTAGCTGTTTAAGAAAGTGAGCGTGTCGTTTCGCATTGTTGCTAATTCTGTACCTCGCTTAGTAGCAATGGATCTTAGCATCATGTGCAAAAGAAGTTTCGAACACCAAAGAGTAGGGAGAAATGGGAATTAGTGTAGAGAGGGGAGACAGAAAAGGGAAGAAACCAAAAAAATTGGAGTCTTCAGTCGAAGTTTTTTCGTGCAGCGAAAAATTGTTTTCCTGGGTGCATCTCCATTATTTGCCCCCTAGGCCCGCCATTAAATGACGTCAGTAAAAAGAAATGAATCTCAGCACGCTTCATTTTTGGAGACAAGAGGTTCGAAGTTTGACATCCATTGTTGATATACTTGGAAGATCTTCTCTATACGAACATGAAATCAAGTCTCTACTTATCTATGATTGCTTAGTTCCACATATAAGTGGTACAATTCGGCCCGTCTCGTGCACCATTCCCACTCATTAGGTTCACAACATTCGCTAAGATAAATATAAGCATAGCTCTGTCAGTGGAAGTGGTTACGAACCCAGTTGTCTTGACGATGGAGGAATTTCCTCACCATTTCCTGATGACAGATCTATCCAGAACGTGGCCCGCAACTGAGCCATGTACCTTCTCTAGTTCTAGTTAATATATCCTCTCGTAGTATAAAAAAGAGATCATTTTCTTGAGTCTATGAATGCCGAGCTGTTCTACAGTGGTTTGTACCTGTCACCATTTGAGTAGCAAATGTCGCGCTTGCTGACCTGAGAAGCAACGTTATCGATGGAGAAACGTGCACTATAGTATGATAGATGATTTAGGATAATACAAAAAATAACCGTATACCACATACATCGGGTGCAAACGGGATAATAGTCATTGGCGCATATATCTACCAGTTCCTGCTGCCACTGGAATACAAGAATTCGAACATACTTTATGAATAGTCAGAATATAGGTGATAAATGAGCAGAAACTTACAAGTTTAACCTAGTCATTTTCGTCGAGCATTGCCACACTCCGGAGAGCAGGGCTCTAAAAACTACAGGTAGGTGGACAACGATGGAGCTGTGCTGGTGTTTCAACCCATTATAAGATATGTAAAAGTGCAACGTTCAACGCATCCCTCCTGAGGATTGTGTACTGTTCAGCTATCTCTCGCGCAAGATACTAAAAGTAGTTCCTACGAGTTTATCAAAACGAGTTCATATATATACACTGTCAGTGTACTCGTGTTCTACCTGCTTTGTCGATTTTTATGTTGTTATTCGTTTACTTTTCCGTTTTACTTTGTCGTCTATTTGATATTGTAACTTCGTCTAAATTCCGATAGGAAAAACCATACGTAGGAGAATTGCCAGGATAAGCTAAATTCTGTATTGTTAACAATTTGAAATCTATACTGTCAATTTCTTTTTTTTTCAAACTTCAATGCACGTCGTTACGCATTGCATTTGACAAGAAAAATAGCGATTTCACAGTGAGAATAGTCTTGTGTTAACCGCGAGATGGCGGAGATCAAAGAATCGCGCCTTTGCGCGTTTTCCCCCTTTTCTCCATACTTGGGACGCGACAGGCAAAACTTCAAAAAAAAAAAAAACGTAGAGCCCATGTTTGCACACTTTGGTTTTCATCGGCGACCTACCCTCACTTATAAACGAAAACAGTCTTATGGTTCTTACAGATCGACCGTCAGTGATGACGCTGACTCACCTCCTACAACTTTCACTAACAGTATAGCGCGCAATGAGACAGTGGATCCATTGGACAGTTTACCAACCACGCCGGATAGTACCTCAGAATCACGCGGCGAACACTCAGGCGGAGAGGATCAAGAGGAACAGAATGAATCATCTCCATCGCTCGACATATTTGACCTGCCTCCCGAAGATGCTTCAGAAGTTAGCCTTATGGTGGCGTCTTCACGAAAAGTGCCGTATACATCAGTACAATCGACATCAGCACGAAGGAAAAAACATCGAAAAGCGCCTAGGCGAATGCAGAAAAAATGGGATCCTATCCCATCACAAACTCAGAAGATCACAGAGGATGTAAAAGTCCAAGCATTTAAAAAGCCTGCTGTCCCAATACAACAGGATCAAGAGGCGTTACCAACAATGCCGAGAATCTCATATCCACAGTTGTATACACACAGAAAACGAAAACTAAACTTAGTATCTCGACTGAAGGGTGCTCAAGGGCAGGAATCACAACCAACCTTCCGAGGTTATTCGTCTATGGACGAAGAAGAGGAGGATATAGAAGAAAGCCAAGAGCTGTTGAATTCAAAGTTTGTGCAAAGGTTGACCAACCGCCTCCCAGAGTTGGAAGAAGTCGAACCACCACAGCCAGAATGTTCTTATGAAGAGCGGATGGAAAGGGAGCTGGAATCCCTAATAAGGACGGAATTTGGGCAGGAAAACGAAGAAGAACAAGAAAAGACGACCACAAAAGAACCTCAAAGACCTCGATATGTACCCGAAAACCCAATGAACGTACGTGTAACCTATAAACGCTCTGCTGGCAAAACCAACGGTGCAAATTCTGATGAAATGAGCAAAATCCAACATCTTCTTTCCGAACTACGTGAGTTAGATCCCACATTATAAATAAACACTTAGTAATTTCGTTATAATGCATCACCTTGTACGGAGAGGCAGGCATTTGTTGGATATATGTATATATTGCAACGAGATAGTTACAAATGAAAACAGAAAGACATGCACATGGAAGAAAAAAAAGTAGAAGAGGTATGTTTTCTAAGGAGTAAAGAGGATGCGAAGGGTATTGGTGTTACCCAGACCACCCTTCCAGCCTTGGACGGCAACGACGGGGTCACCGTGTTTAAGCAGACCATACTTGATAGCCTGTTCCATACCCCAGGTGATTCTTGCATCCACATCTTCCTGCCAGGGAGCATACTCAGAGGGGCTCAAATGAGCGCTTGTGCTGGTTGCGGAGAAGCGTTGAGCAGCGGCAGAAGAGGCCTTGGGATAGTAGAAGGGGAAACAGCCGCGGTGCAAGTGAACCTGACGAGCAGTCTGGGAGTTACGCGTAATGACGATAATGGGTGCGCGTGGTCTGTACTTGGAGATCAGACGAGCAGTGTTACCCGATGTGGAGAGCACAATGATAGCACCAGCGCTTTGTTCGTGAGCAGCGCTCACAGCAGCACAAGCAACAGACTCTGTGGTTTCCGTAGGCAAAGGCGTAAGGGCTCGAAGTTCGCTAAAGACAGCAGGGTAGCAAAGAACAGATTCGGCAAGAGTACAGATATCGTGCATGGTCTTTACAGCCTCAACGGGGTAGTTACCCTTTGCTGTCTCACCCGAAAGCATGACACAGTCAGCACCATCCAACACTGCATTGGCCACATCGGATACTTCAGCGCGGGTGGGTCTTGGGTTGTACTAAACCATAAAAAGAAAATCAGAAACATGTCACACAATCCGAACGTTTGCTGCTGCTTACCGTCATCGACTCCAACATTTGAGTGGCGCTGCACAAAATACGGTTAGCCTGCTATCTACATTTACATCCTATGCCCTCTACATACCAGATAACAGGCTTTCCAGCCAAGTTACACTTGGTGATCATCATCTTTTGAGCAATGAAGACGCGTTCCAAAGGAATCTCGATACCCATATCCTAAAAACAAGGTGTGAGCTTTTCTTCCATCTTTTTTTTTTCTCAGACAACGTACACCACGAGCAACCATGACACCATCGGTCTCTTTCAAAATATCATCAAAGTTCTCGACACCCTGATGGTTTTCAATCTTTGAAATAATTTTGATATGGCGACCTTCTTCACCAAGGACCTCACGAATATCCTTGACATCTTGGCCGCGTCGAACAAAGGAGGCAAAGACCATATCCACCTTGTTCTTCACACCAAATAGCAAATCAGCCTTGTCCTTTTCGGACAACGCAGGCAGATCGACATCTGTACCTGGCAAGTTGACACCCTTGCGAGAGCACAATTTGCCGTTGTTGCAAGCACGAACACGGACAGAGTCCTCGGCAACTTCAAGGACATCAAATGACAAGACACCATCATCAACGTAGATCTTCTTTCCAACCTTGATGACCTTGGGCAGATTCTTGTAGTCCAAATACAAGACTTGGTCGTCACAACTATCCAAGTACTTATCGTCCACACTGAACGTCATTTCATGACCGGCTTTGATAGGAATCTAAAATAAATAAATAACCATTAACAATCCACACTATAAAAAAAAACAAATGATTTTACCTCAATGCCATCCTTCATGTTACCAGTACGGATCTCAGGACCCTTGTTATCCAAAGCAATGGCAACAGGACGACCAGGGTACACTGACAACAGCAGCATGAGTTTCCAATGTCACATATACACTTAAACCCCCTCCTTTCTTTCTTCTTTTTTTCCACCAACTTACGTTTTGCACTTTCACGAGTGTTGTCGATGACGGATTGGTGGTACTAGTTCGTCAAAAGTCAGTATCACGAGACACAAAATTTTCCCCGAGGGATACCGCCCTTTACCAGACGGCTTCCCGTATTTTGGCTTACCTCGTAAGACCCATGCGAGAAGTTCATACGAACAACATTCAGACCGGCGTTACGAAGTTGAGTGATCATCTCGACACTGTTCGTATTTGGACCTGAAACACGTAAAGTATAAAGTCAGAACAAATTCAGGAGTGGCTCGGGGATTTCCTACCAATAGTTCCGATGATGGTTGATTTACGACCGGCAGTGGGCTCAACGTCAACGTTCATTTGAGCAACCCATTGTAAGTTGGAAGAAATTTCGGGAGTAAAGACCATGATTATTGTAAGGACAAAAAAGAAAAAAATGAAAGAAAGGACAGAAAACGTCGGCTTTTATAAAGAATAACTTTAAATTTCTGAAATTGGGGGGAGTCCAAAACGACTGATAAGATCCTGATTCAGCATAACAACAAGGTTTGTTGGGCATCATTATACCCTCCACGCTCTCACACTCCTGCTGTTTCCTTATTGGACACTCCACCGTCATCTTATCAGCCACCAATTGATAACGCTGAATTTAACTACCGTTACCCTCGCACAATCAATCCCATCAACTCCCACTCTTATTGACTGTTGTGCTATCTAACACTGATCACTTCTCCTTGCGCAAAAATAATATTTTTTTCCCTCCATCTCGTAATATAGGTCACGAAAAATTTTGACCAATTAAGACCTTCCTATTCCCCAAATCACACGAAATTCTTAATGGTGATTGGTCAGTTTACTTAACTTAAAAATTTCTACTGTAGAGCTCAAATCCCACGTTACGCCCGATTGTACCGTAATGTTTTTGACACGTACCTATTAAGAGTAAAAAGTGAAACACTCTAAAGTTTAGCTTTTAAATCAATCAATGAAAAAGCCTGATATAGTCTTCCCGTGTCAACGTCATCTTGTTATAACGTTGCCGTTAAACGTTGTTTTCAAGTGGCAACTACAAACACACCTACAATGGATGATGGACATGGAATAAAAGTGCTGTTTTTTGTTATCGCCACGGATCATACAAATCTTCAGGTAATTTTTTACGTCATTGTTTCTCCTGCTTTTGGAGCCTATGTTTAGGTCTGGGTGCAGCGTACTTTTTTGTACATTAATCGGATATGCATTTTAGCGCCTATCCACCAAATTTCTCTACTTGTGTTACTTCATAGCATTGGAATGAGATGCAACCCCGTGTCGGATTTATGCAAAAGCCTTTAAAGATATGTTTCGTCTCCATACGATACCCATTGGTTGATTGAAACTTTTCTTGAGAACTGATAATCTGAAGAAAACATCTTGTCACCTGATTGTTTGGCATGCTGGAACATCGATCAGGGACTTCTCATGATTTTCACTATCTCGGCATCTTGGCTACTCCGCAACGTCCTCCCGACTCAGACCTCCTCCATGTGGCGCAACATAATCATGATTCTCACGCCACGCTATGAGTCTATCTGATCAGCACAAATAATCTCCGTTATGCAACGTTAATTATTTGTTAGGTTATATGTATTTTACAAGATGCTGATAGGTATACAGATACGTATATACACATGCGCTAGTGAAATTTATCTGGATTCAACTGTTGGGTAGTCTGGCTTCCGTAAAGCAATTTCAATGTCTTCCGTAGCTTGTTTCAATAAGGCATTCTCTGCCACCTCCTTGTGCTCCTTGACGTTCTAAAATGATTCATACCATCAGCTTTTCCCGTTTCCTAAACAACATACACCCTACCTCTAAGTTTTCCATCGCATACGTGATCATCATGTCACGACGTGATAGTTTTTTTTCGATTTGTTCTCTTTCTTCTGTCAGTTGTTTCAGCTCCGCATTCATCTTGCTGCACCTTTCTTCAAGTTTTCGAGCACGATTAATTTCATGCTCTAATGCCCGATCCCGTTCATTTAGATCGTTTTCAAGTTGCTCATTCAACTTCCTCAGCAACTGGTCCGTTCTATCATGCTTATAGCCAAGCTTCGACTATACATATTAAAGGAGTTAGCCTGTCACCATCGTCCATATTAAGTTCTTACATCAAAAGATTGTCGGTACTGCTTCGCAAGATCAGATAAAATAGAATTCCGCTTCTGTAAACTCAGTGCTTTTTCTTCCAACATCTGTTGCCGCTCTGCGCAATCTTTCACAGTCTGATTTGCAAGGCGGTGGTCACGCCTCAGTCTTCGTTTTGCATCTTTAAGCTCTTCGTCGAGCTCCTCAAATCTGGAACGCCAGTCGTTATCGATATCAATGAGACGATGTGCTGTTTGCTGTATCTCCGATGTAAGTTTTGGCAGAACCCCTCATATTGACGCTACCTCTTTAAAGCCACAAAGATCTGTCTCATAAGTCTGCTTCACACGGAAAATTTCTGCTGTGCGTTCTTCCACCTGTTTCCGTAACGCTGCAATCGCAGTATCCTTCTTCTTAATCGTGTCCGCTGCATTACAAAGTTGCACCTCGAGATCCTTGATTTCATCTTGATAGACACTCTTTTCTCTCTGAACAGCATCGATCTGACCCTCCAGATCACCTTCTAATGCAGCAATTCGGACATCACGCTCACGTATAGCCTGTCCAAGGCCTTGCAGCTGAGTAGCCAGCATCTGCAAATCCTCTTCATAACGTTCCTTTCTTTCCTGTGCCTTGGCAAGCGTTTCCTCCAGCTCTGCACTTATATCTTCTATTCGCGCGTCCTTTTCTCGCATTTCAGCATTCACTTGGGCAAACTTTTCTTCAAGAGCATCCATGTCGATTTGGTCAGTTGTCTTCCGATCCTTCAGTTGTTGTCTGTACTTGATAACCTTATCTTCCTTCAGTTGCAATTCCTGTTGAAGACGATCGATCATCTCATCACTATCTTTATACTGTGAAGACCATGATCGATTTTCAAGTTTTGCCTCGAGTTCTTCAATCACATGATCCTTCTTTCGTCCTTCCTCTTCCAAGCTCTCCGCATGTTCCAGCACCTACAATATCAAACAATCAGAGAAAAAGAGATACACAATCGCTTTCTTAACCTTTTCCATCTCCTTCTCCAGAATATAACATTCCTGGATTCGCTGGTCCATGTCATCCTGTAAAGCGGAAAGCTTTTTTTGTAGATCTTCATGATCTGCGCACAAGGCATCATATTCTTGCTGGACTTGCTCCAAATGATCAAGTACTTCAGCCATATTTGAATTATCCATTCGCTCTTTTCGCAAATGCTCGTATTCCGATCGCTTGTATCGGAGATGTTGCTTGGTTTCCTTTAGTGACTGAATAAGGTCGTTCTTCTGGTTCTCCATTTTTTCAAGTTCGTTGTCTTTTTGTCCCAGCTGTTTAACCAATATATCATTTCGTTCTTGCAAGCGGTTCATGTTCTAACAACAAAAGTTGCATCAGTGCTTAGGATCTTTGATACATGACTGAACATACTTGCTGCAAGTCCGTATTTGTTTTCTGCATTTGTTCTACCCTACCCAGCAGTGATTGTCGGTCTGACATATAAGATGCAATAACCTGACTTTCATTCCGGCCGATTTCTCCTACACCCATATCCTTTTCGTCATGCAGGCGTTTGATTTCACGGCTCTGTTCTTCTATGATTTTTTTCGCCTGCATCCATTCCTTACGATACATTTCTGCTTCATTTTCTTTGGATGGCAGACGATGATTTTTCATCCAGCGATCGGTACGATCATCCTCTTCCGATGATGTCATGAGAGGACTTGTATTGCGGGACGTTTGCTGTGACCTTGCAGACGTACGTAGCTTGCGATTTTCATTCAATGTCTCTACTATCCGCTTGTGAAGTCTTTCGTTTTCTTCTTTATAGTTTTCCAATTCTGCTACGGTCGTATCGTACTGTGCCTTTTCTTCCTCAGACATACCATGAGAAAGATTGCACACCTGTTTACGATCAAGGATAGTCACAGCATGGTTGAGTTCGATAATCATGTTTTTGTAATTCTTGAGCACTTGTATCAAGGATTGTATCCTCACTTTGAGTTCTACATTCTATAGCCATCATGGTATTCAATCCTAAGAAGGACAAGAAAAAAATAAATTTACCTCTTGTAATGAACTATTAATCTGCTCAGGTGAAAGTTGAAGAAGTCTCTCTTCCAAGTAGTAGATCTTCATCTTGAGTCCAAAGTTTTCTTTCTTCACCCGATCGATTATCTTTGAAAATAGGATTATTATTGGGTTGAGTTCAATTACTTTCCCACCTTTTCCTGGTCTTTGATAGATGGTTTGTTCTTCTGTGTTCTTTGGGAATCGCTATTGTGGCGTTCATTCTGGGCTGCTCGTGACGGCACAGAGGTTTCTGCTTCTACGGGGTCACGATGGCTAAAGGACAGCATGTCGATGGGAAGGTCAAAGTCTTCTTCACCCAAAAACCCGTCCTGGTTCTCCAGTGTATTGATTTCAGCATCAAGATAATTTGTACTAGAAGGATCGAGCTCCTCTTCATTGGCGCTGATATTTGCTTCTGCGGAGACGGGTCCTTGGTCCAGGGACGGCGAATCAATAATGTCAGAAAACAACGATGTATTGTTTCTCCCATCCAACGAGGACGCCTGATTGAATGAATGTTGCGACAAATATGCGCTTGGAGAATCATGCGTTAACATTTGGGAATTTCTTCTTGCGCTTTTTGTTCTAGCGCTGTAAAATGAATAGATGAAGAAAATAGAAAAACAGAAAAAGAAATAAAAATAAAAACAGAGGCGTTAAACAAGTAAGCAAGAGTTTTTGCAACACCACAGGAGTTGTTAAATCGTTGATATATAAACAAAAATCACGAGCTTGGATTCTGCCCTCCTTTTTCCCTTTTACTTTATCGGCATGACGTACATATTCTATCACAGTGGTAATGGCTATTTTATACCCCACCAAAACCTATCCTCTTTGATCCTCCGCTGCCTATGTTTAACTATAAATGGTTTACTGAAATCATTGTCATTGTCATTGTCAGTTGCTTTACTGCATTCCAGGTCGAATAATCGAAAACAATGGTTTCCAAAACATCCGTTACGCCAGGTCATATTTGGAACAGAACAAAGAAAATAAACCACCTGACTCTATTTTCTCACTGAGCCTCACCCCGCATGTCTTTTATTTTAAACGTCAGTGCACTTCATACATACTCGTTTCAATTTAGAAGGATTCTATAAAGAAGTTCTATCGATCTATATTAATAAGAAAGGGGCGAAAAAGGGATCATTGAAGGGTGCAAGTCTTGTCACATTCTGGCAATCAGGTTACGCAAGCATCTGTACATTTCAACGATGAGCACAACCTGTATTCATACTGCATGACTGAGTTGGATATTTACAAGTGATATGCCAAAATCGGGAATACCGGCATCTATAGTTTCCTGTGATTCCGAATTGTGTTAAATTGTTTTGCTTGAACAGAAAACAGAGAAAATTAATATCTCCGCTGAGCTACATGTATTAGGTCATAAGCAGAGTAAGCAAAGCGCTAATACATCAAAAGATCCACAATGCATATAAAATCTGGTGATACGCAGATTCCACCTACATTTCGCCTAAACCCAAAAGGATGTAGTGAATGGTAATGAAAGCATGCCATCAACGCTAAGAAAAGTAAACACAGATGCAAAAAACTCAATCTGCATCCAAAAACAGTAAAAATCCAGATATCCAGGGAAGAGCATATGACCATTATTCAAGGGCTCGTCCCACCAAATAAGGATATACTTTCATTGATTGGCGTATCTAGACGCGCTCAATCGTTTCCGAGAACTCTATCGGTCGGAGAGGAACAAGAAAACAAACAGTATAAAAAGTCACCTAGAGAAGACCTCTTACATAGCATCATCCTCTCTATCTCTATGTCTATGGAAGAAAAGAAAGACGGCATTCAGACTGAACATATTGATTCAGTAAAAAATACGACAACTATTGCTGGTAAGCCTCTATCAATACAGAGCGAGACTAAACTAAAAATGCTGTATAGATGAAACAGAGCTTGGCTACTGTGAGTCGCAAGCAGATCAACAAGAAGGAAAAGGAAGCTCTTTTCTAGCCTACTTCAACGTAGTCTGTGTCATTGCCGGTACTGGCATGCTAGGTTTACCCAATGCACTGAAACAAGGTGGATGGTGTGGTACGTTATTCACGTTTCACACCTAACTCGTTTCTCAAGTTCTTCCGTATATTTTTGTCTTTAGGTCTAGTGATTCTCTTCTTGGCCTGGATTATGTCCATCTATACTGCTATTATTTTGATCCGATGTCTCTATGCCAATGGCAAATACCGGCTTGCTAGCTATAAGGATGTTGCTAGAGCTTCCTTTGGACCAATTGGTGGGTGGATTACTTTCTTCTTCAACACCTGGGTTCTTGTGGGAGCGCCAATTCTCTACATGGTCCTTGCCGGAAAAAACTTGAATGACGTTGCTCGTGGTACTCCAGCTGAACTTACCCAGACTGCCTGGATTATTATTGCCTGTGCTAGTATCACTATCCCTATTGTGGTCGTTAAAACCATGAAAGACGTCGCATGGATGAGTGCCATTGGCATGCTTACAGCCGTCATTGTGGTTCTGATCGTTCTGATCGTGGCCTGCATCCATCAAGGTTCAGGAGAAATCCAAAACGTACAACGCTCCCCAGTCAATTGGGACCAATTTCCTATTGCGCTTGCCACCATTTCCTTTAGTTTCAGTGGAAACGTTGTCTATCCTCACGTCGAAGCATCCATGAAAAAGCCCAAGCAATGGCCCTGGGTAGTCGCAGCTGGTCTGAGCACTTGCGCCCTTTTGTACTTTTTGGTTGCTATCCCAGGCTACTATATCTACGGTGACCAGGTGAAGAACCCTATCTACGACAGCATTCCTCCCGAAGCTTCCCGTGTTGTGGCCATCATTTTGATGACAATACATGTCATGTTATCCTCGCCTATTCTCATCACCTCTTTCTCGCTGGACGTAGAAGAGATGCTAGGCATTACCGTCGAACGCTTTGGCAAATGGAAAGAATTTGCTATTCGCGGTTCACTACGAATTGCTATCATGCTCCTTGTCGGCATTCTAGCTTGTGTCATTCCTCATTTTGGAAGTCTGATGTCTTTGATTGGTGCCGTAGCCAGTTGTACCCTGGTTTTCGTCCTTCCACTGGCATGCTACTTCCGACTCACTGGCTTCCGCAACAAACCGTTCTATGAACTTGCCTGGTGTGCAGTCATCTTCTTGCTTGGCATCGTAGGCATGATCTTTGGTACAAAAGATGCTGTTGGAGAACTTATTGCCGCCTATAGAGGCACGCAGTGAAACCATTTGCCTATTATTTAATTATTATTTTATTATTGTAAATACTGGCTTCCCTTCCCTTCCTTCCCGTAAAAACGACGATTCCACATTCTCTTCTATCCTCGTCAGTCTATATATCTGTCATTAAAGAATAAAAAGATATAACATGTATTAGAAAAAACAAAAAGTTTCGCTACAGTGCTCAATGTGTCGCGCAATTAGAAGTAACTTGCATTTCTGCCTTTTACCCGAGTGTTAGCCTAAAACGTGTCGCAAGGAAAGTAAAGAATTCCTTCGCAGTGAGACCAGATCGATCACCACGTAAACCTAAATCAGCAAATGTCTGATAAAAAATTCACACGAGACGATGGCGTGGTTTGTGCAGGACACAGGGAAAAATCGAATCAGTTAGCGTCGCTAAAAAGCGCTTTTATTGAACAAAGCCATTCTCTAAAATCAACAAGAACATTTCTAGAAGGAAATAACCAAAGCAACAGCTCTTTGAGGGATTCTATCCTTTTCTTCAGCATTAGCCTTTGCGTTAATGGTAAATAGCAATTCGGTTCTATCCGAGTTGAGATAGACAGGCAATGCAACTTGTTCGCTACGATCCTTTTCTTCACTCTTAACCCATCGTATCTGTGTCTTGGGAAGCTTCGTACTGGGCTCGGATGTAAGGCACACTTCGTTGTTTTCCCATCGGCCACCTTCCATACGCATACCGCGAACGTAATAGCCGTTTGCTCCGGATTCACCACCAATATCGACTTCCAAAACAAGTTCTTCCAGCGACCACTTGTGTTTTTGTGCAGTTGCTTGTCGAGTTGCAGTGACATAAGCTTCAGGAATAAACAGACCACCCATCCAGACTTCAACTTCATCAAACGAGACTTCTTTAGCCATATTTTCCACTTGCTCCAGACGATTCTTCAAGTCGGCTATCCATACGTTCAGAGAAATGTCCTTAGGCACCTTGTAGCGTTTCCAGTGGTTAGGAATGAGCCCCTTGGTCAGCCAGCTCATCAGCTGTCTCAGATGATTGGTCTGCTTAAGTTCACCGTTGCACACCTTCTGGAGGGAGGCAAGATCTTCGCGGATAGTGCGCAGCAAGCCGCGTGCAATTTGGTTCTCACGTTCAAAGAATCGGAACAGAGGATTCATAATACCATCAGTGTCACGCAAAAGTGGTTCAAGTTTCTCAGGAAGTTGCTCGAGCCATGATTGAATCGATTGGCTAAGTGCTCGCATCCATGCGGGTTGTTGAGAAGTTGTTGATTGTGTCAACGTGTCCTGTGTAAACGCGACCTCATCATCGTCGCTTAAGCTCTTCATCTTTCGGACCTTCGACAACATCGTGTTACCCTTGAGTGTGAGGAGAACTCTTTCAGCATTGGCAGGCAATCCGAGCCATGTAGGTGGTTCACGGTCAGGCAACTTGTTGACCCATTCCATAAACTGTTCCATCTTGGTTCCATCAGGTGCGACAAGTGGCTCATCACCTTCTCCACTGCTCTTCACCACGTGGAAATCGAGATCATAGCAGCGATGGCTGAACAGGGTGTTAACAAACGAGTCGAGTAGACGTTGATCAAACTCATTATCGATGCGACCACCATAAATCGATTGTTTCAGGAGAGAACGAATAGCGTCCCATGGAATCTTCTCTGGAGAAATATTCGCTCTACCACCGGCGGCAGTATCAAGCCAGTTATCGATTGTGCTCAAAGCACAGTCTTGATCAGAGTCATTGAATTCGTAGACCTTTGTCCAACCAAGTGGCACATAGCGAAGACGTTCCTGCACCACAGCGTGCAGCCAAGCAAGCATAAAGTACAAACGAGCACGTTCTGCAGGGCCGCGAGACAAACGAGAGGGTGGAATGCTACGGAGCGATTCTTGAAGGTTGGCTTTGATACCTGGTGGTGGTTCAAACATGAGCACACGCGACATACGCAACAGATTCACAGGGACTTTAGGATTAGTTTCCATCGTCAAGAACAGACGGAAGTTATGATGAGGTTTCATGCTGTGCAACTTCTTCTCCAATTGGCCGAGCCAAGAGGGCGCAAGATGAACGTTCTTCAACATGACCCAGTTACCAGTCTTGATAGCAGTTGAAATAGCTTGGTCGGCGAGGGTAAAACCTTCCGTCGAACCCATAGCAACCGATGTGCAGCGCGTGTTGGATTCAGCAACAAGGTTGTCCACACGGTAACTTGCGTCATAACCGGGCACAGAGCACAACGCCAGTGGCGTACTGCTATCCACTTCATCTTTAACAATCTGCTGCAAGTTGAGCTCGCCAGGGTTGATGAAATCAGAATCGAAAACTTCAGAAGCAAATATTGTTGTAGCAGGCAGCAAACGGTCAGGTCGGAAACACTTAACGGTCAACATTCGGCGTACGGCATCTATCAACAATGTGTTAATTCACTGCAAAGGTTTTCAATCCTTACTACTTACCATTCGAGTCTCTAGAAATCCAACATTGCGGAACAATCGTTTCAGGTTGAGAATGGTCCATAAATTGTTTCCAGACATCTTGGTTATCATTAATATGATGTATGAGATCCTTGAAGCACGGAAGTGACGAGAATTCTTTGATACGTTGGGCTGTTTCGTCAGAGAAGAAGCTAGGCAAGCCGAGACCAGAAGCTGTGATAGCAGAACCAACAATGACTTCGCCACCACTCAGCAGGTAATCGTATTCCGTCTCGTCCACGTTCTCGGCAGCTCCCTTGATACGGATTTGACACAAAAGGACAGCAAACATGGTATGATCCTCATGAAGCAATGTGCGGGATGCACGCTTGTAAGCAGCTGCAAAAAGATCGCGCGACAGAATTGAGAGACGTTGGATAGGATCGGTGATGCCATTCAGATTGGGATTGGCATGTAGCACGTATTCGAAAATCTCATAGAAGAAGTCGAGAGAAAACTGGTAGAAATGGTGAATCAAATTGAGCTGTTCCATCACGAAGAAAATAGAACTGCATGCATGGGCCAGAGGGCTGTAGACAGCCGTTGTCTGCTCTACTTCTTGCATGACCATGTTCGTCTCGTCAACCTTGCGCGTGATTTCGGCGGCTTCCTTCTTCAACGTCTCCAACGTTTCAATCACCTTGTCATCATCCAAGATGTTACCCTTGGATTCGTTCAAAGCCTGCAGCAACGATTTCTCGAGGTGGCGCAACTTCAACTGGAATTCGCCCTGAAGCTTAATCAAGTCTGTTCGGCGTTGATCCACATCTGGACGTTCAGCCTTAAGCACCTTATTCAAACACTGACTCTGCAGACTGCCACGTGTTACAGTAAAGTTGACAAAGGTGACACGCGAGCAGATATCTGGAGCAAAATTGACCGAAGGATCACGAGTAGAAAGGAAGAGAGTGAACGATGGCGAAAAGTCGATGTCTTGGTTTCCGAGGCGAATCAGTACACGACCACCTGTACGGCGAAGTTCCTTGTTCAACACAGGGTTGAGAATTGGGTCGAGATGTTCCACGTCCTGGATCAGGATCGGGTTACCGAAACGAAGGGCACTTTCCAAATTCTTGATAAAGGCGTCATCTAAGAAACTGGTCACAGTGATCTTGCGATCCTTGTATTCGTTGATAATGAAGTTGGTGGCCTGACCAGACGGATCAATCACCAAAGGATAACGGTCGAAGCGCTTCAGCATGATGGCGTTCTCAACACACAAGTTATCCGTTGGGAGTGAATTGGCTTGCCATGAGAGACGATCATCAGCCGTAGACAGATACTCTGTAAGCGAAGTGTCTTGCTTGTACTGAATGTTGGCTGTCATGAGATGACCGGACCACTTCTGCATCAAAATCTCACGGTACTGCTGGTCGAAGTAACCACCATACGCCAGGAAAGCTGCCGCCAACAGCACATCACCAACAATGGTACCCATTTGGCTTTCAAAGGCCTGACTGGCCGTCTCCCAACGCACCTTCTCCGAGGACAAACTGCTCAGAAGAGTCACACTGCGGTCGACCTTGGACTTGACACGGTCCATCTCAGCCTTGATAATTTGAGTCTCACCCACGAGAGCAGCGTATTCTTCCTTGTAACGGGCAATACTTGTTTCGAGGTCCACAATCATCTGCTCGATATCGGCAGCCTTCTTCTTCGTATCCTCAGCACTTTGTTCCAAAGTCGCCACTTCCTCACGGAGCGGGCCAACACGATCCAAAATCTCAGAGTAGTTCACTTGCGCAGTGACCCACTTCACAAGAGGACCACAGGCCTTGGAAGCACGGTTTACGTTCTCGTAGTCGAATGCATCCTTCGACATGTATGTTCGGCGCATATGGTCGCGCATTTGCTTTGTCATATGTTTTTCAGTGCTGTAGTTCACGATACTGGCAATGAAATCATCTCGACGAATAATACTTTGCACCGACTTCCAACTGTCGATCTTGTGACCAAGCATTGTGCAGACGGACTCCATAGCAAGTTTGACAGCTTCGGGAGGGTTACCCATGGAACGTACTTCAGTAAGGTGCTGACGTTTGATGCTGCTGACACTCCTTCGAGCTTCAGCGACGGCAGGCTCGGCATTGGCCAAGTCGTTCAACACAACGGTACGACGTTCTTGAATTTCCTAAAGAGAGAAAAGAGTTATGCGCCCGCTTCCAGTAAGAACCTTTCCTTACCCTATTTTGAACTTCCAATGCAGATTGAATTTGAATGGATGCGGCCTTCTTTTGTTCGGCCTCCTTTTCGTCAGCAAGCATCTGCTTAATCTTTTCGTTGGCTTGTTCGTTCTTCAACTCAAGCTGATTCTTCTTGATAGCCAAACTCTTGCGAAGCTCTTCCACCTTAATCACAGTATCCTTGAGCTTGTCAAGACCAACGTTCAAGTGGCGCTGCTGTTCTTCTAGATCTTCACGCTTCTCATTGTACAGACGGACGTAGTGAGAAATGAAATCCAAGAAGTGACGTGGGGTTGCATAGTTGTAACGGCCCTGTCGCTTGCTAAGCTTGGCATTAATTTCGTACAAGGACTGATGGATGTAGACGAGTGCATTGACGACACCCTCCCGGTGAGATGGTGGCATAGGCAAGTTGCGATAAGCAATGGGGAAGTTGATCGGTGCAGAATAGCTTGGCACATCCAGATCCAGGGTCTTGGTAAACTCCATACCCACTTGGAAGAAGGCCTGATCGGGCCAGTCACCGAACCAATCGAGCACACAACGATTGAACAAAGCGGGAGAAGTAGCAGCACGAGACGCCAAACCACCTTCGGGCGGATTCATCGTGAACACGACGTGCAGATTGCGCATGACTTGCTGAGTGAACCACTTGTAAAGCTCCTCGCCCGAATCAAGCATCAAACCTTCACGCTGGGCACCTTCCTTACAAGCCGTCATCAACGATGCGTACTCATCTCCTTCGAAAAGACCAGGAACTTCTGCGTTGGCCAACAGCGTGTTCATACGTTCAAGGAAACCAGAGTCCAACACGTTGGATTCGTCCATGATGAAACAGATCTTTTCACCCTTACAACCAGCACGTCGAAGCACAGTTCGCAAATCGTCATCAAAGTCGGCACCTGTGTACTTGTTGTGTGCCTTGATCTGGAACACACTGAGACCGTTCATCCAAGCAACAAATCGAGAAAGTGTTGTCTTTCCGGAACCACTGACACCAATGAGCAGCAAGTGACCTTGTGGTTGTCTGAAGACACGATCAATACGGAGAACGTGCTCCAACACATCGTTAAAGAGGACCAAAGCAACATCCAATTCTTCTTCGTAGAACACCTTGAGACGTGCTTTAGCATATTCACGCAATTTCTCACGTTCCACAGGAACATAGTGTTTCGAAAGCCAGTTAGAGAACAAGATAGGA
The DNA here is from genome assembly GCA_000697495.1 of Saksenaea oblongispora B3353. NCBI lineage: Eukaryota > Fungi > Mucoromycota > Mucoromycetes > Mucorales > Saksenaeaceae > Saksenaea > Saksenaea oblongispora. The sequence continues at coordinate 52,555 of JNEV01001383.1, forward strand.
CGTTCAAGCGCTTCTTCACGGTTAAGAGCAGGGAAGTGCTTCATCGCGATCGTATCAATCATTTCATCGGTCCACTGTCGCTCCTCTTCGTCAACAAGACGATCTTGGAACAAACGCAATGCTTCATGAGCCCAAATACGAACAAGGCCCTCCACTGAAAGGGTTTCGAGAGGCTTGATCGCTTCAAAAATACCACGTACCCAACGGGTCAACTCACGAGGCGAGTAAATGTAATGGGCTTGGATATCGGGGGTGAATCGCTTCTGCGAAGCAAGGTACAGTTCGACCATGGCAGCTGTCAAAGGTTCGGCGTAGCCGCGGAGAGTAGGCACAACCTTGAGCATTGCACGAGCGAATGTACCGTAAATTTGCATCAATGATGTTTGACCTGCGTAATCGACCATGACAAGGGGAGCGTGGCGCAGGAAACGGTGAGAAAGCGGTACACGACCTGGATCGGTAGGTGGGTTACAGGCACCAACAAACTGGATTCGTTCCAAAGTAACCCAAGCCTTGTCGGCAGTTCTCCAGAAACCATTGTATTCCACAAGCTGTCTCAAGAACGAGATGACACGCTGTGTGTTGTATTTATCCGTGGCGGGCAAGTTAATTTCATCACAGAACACAACCAACCATCGACCCATTGTAGCAGGCGATAGAATAACGCCGTTCGGTGTCTTGCGGTATTCACAGTGTTGTTCAAATGTCTTCAAAATCAATTCGGGAGTCGTTGCACTAGAGAAGTTAAGACCAACAACCTCCATATCTGGCAATTTGCGTAGGGCACTGAAGAGAGTCATCGTTTTACCGGAACCAGGAGGACCGCAAAGAATGAGAGGCTTATGCTCAGAAAGCCATGAGTACAATACTTCTTCATGACGGATTGTGTCCACAGTGGGGATAATCATGTCGGCTTCGGAGACCTTGTGTGTATCGATCTCGATTACAGGCACCTTGGACTCCCATGGGACCCACTGGCCAGAGTTGACAGCAATATCGTAGTCAATGATACTCTCGTTATTGGCCAAAGGAGGAAGTTCATAGGTCGTTACACCACGGACGAAATCACCCAAGACCGTACGGAGATCCAGTTTAGCGTCACCTGAGAAACTCCAAATGATGGAATAGATAATACGCTTCGTAATGTAACTTTCAAGCTGATCGCCACTCATAGGGAAATCGGGATGCAGAGCATTGTACTCAAGTACATTGCGGACAGTCTTGTTAAGCAAAGAGAAGAAGGTCGTGAGAACGCGCATACGTGTAAAGTCCATGATATGTTCCAAGGTAGCGGCATAGCCCAAGCACTTTGCTACCAAACCGCTTTCATCGGACAGATCGACTGACATAATCGTAGCAATGGCTCGCTGCGTTGCGAGGTTCGGTGAAACTGAAATAGATTCGTCACTGTCTGCCAGACGCCTTGATGGGCCTTCTTCCTCAATCTCGTCCATGGGTACATTACGCAGCGTCTCAAGGTAGTTGGTAAAGATCATAGGCAAGGAGATGACATCCTCACTAAACCATACCATACCACAACGAGAGACGGTAGCAAGCGTGGCATACTTAAGCGTTTCGACTTCAAACATGATGCGAACATTGGGTGGTAGGTTGAGACGTTCACCATTAGGTAGGGTCAACAAACGGTTATCGTCAAGCACGGAGTTCAAGTTTTCAACCCATTCAGGATCGACATCACCATCGAAAATGATCCAGTGACGCTTCTGACTTTCACCACGAACATTATCAACAATCTTTCGAAGGATGTGCGTGAACAGACCGTCGGTCCATTCTCTGGTAGTCGGATCAAGGGTACCGTATAGAGCGTCCTTAGGAATGGCCTTAGGATCAATGGTATAGGCTACGCCTTCAACGTTTTCGCATCGCTCCAAGGCAGTCAAGAGCGTTTTCCATGCAGTCGATTTACCAGATCCTGAAGGACCCACCATCATCAAACCGTGATGAATGTTTTGAATCTGGTACAGCTGAATAACCTTCTCCATCCAAGCATCGCCGGCAACCAGACGTCGTTCTTCGCAGACCTTTTTCAGTTCTTCCTTAAGACGATCCAAATTGACGGGTGCGTAGTGAACACCAGGGAATACGTCGGCCAAAAGACTACAAGACGATTAGCTCTCTCACTCCGTTTCTTCAGCACCATACCTTGTAAGAAGAGGGATATCATCGTGGACGAGTTTGGGCACCATGGTTTCACGAATACTATATAACAAATTCAGTCGGACATATCCTATTTACGTCTCCAAACTATCATACCTTGAGATAAGGAGCTGCTGTTCTGGTACAGGTTCGGAAATTTCAGCGTACTCGGTATCCTGGGCAGTGCCTTCGTCGATAGCCTTTCGCAACGTAGCCAAGCGGTCACGCTTCAAGTTACCCGCACTGACCAGTACACTCTTAAGAGCACGAAGACCAAAGTCATAATGCGATTGAGGAGAAAGCTGTTCCGCACACAAATTGAACAAGGGAACAACCTTTGAAGCCAGGATTTCGGCGGTTCGGAAACCTTGAGAGTACAGCATGACCTGAGCAATAAGTTCTCGATCGGGCTTAGTCATAGCAATGCTTCGGAAGAGTTTCTTCAAGTTGTCGGGCAAGTTGGAACGACCAGCATAACCAGGATTCATGGTGATGAAGATACCGGTGTCAGTGTTCACCTTGACGTTTCGACCGACAAGCTCGATCTCGTGGTTGGGGTTCGTTGTGGCCTCCTTCAAGCCCAGCTGAATTGTTTGCACTTGCTGTGAAACAGCGGAAAGAATACGTTCTTCCAGACGATTGAATTCATCAAAACAACCCCAGGCGCCGACTTGACAAAGACCAATGAAAATACGACCCATTGCTTGGAAATCGAATGTTTCGTCACAACAGAAGACAAGAACAAAGCGACCAAGTTGGACACCCAGTGCCTTGACGGATTCTGTTTTACCAGTACCGGCCGGTCCAAAGGGTGAACCACCAAGACGTTGCTCGAGAGCCTGCGTCAGTGTCAAGTAACAACGATCGGTCAAAGGCGTCTGCACAAGACGGTCGACTACACCCAGGTACTCGTAACCATAGTAGAAGCTGGCATTGGCCATGTTAATGGACAAACGATGGATAGGGTTTTCCACAGAGCCGTTGAAGTAATATCGCATTTGGTAAAGCCAGTTGAAGTCCTTGGAGGATTTCACATTGCTAGCCAGGAGCTGACGGCTAACGTCGCGCTGATGCACAAGCTCTGTGACGAGATGCTCACATTTGCGACGCTTGATAGCAGACAGATCCAAGAGCACAGCGTCTGCAAGCACATTCAGGTTCCGTTCGACGAGTTCAATAGCACTTTGAAGAGGAGCAGAATCACCCGTAGCAGCTTCACCCATATCAGTCAAAGCCTTGTCAACAGATTGAGTCCAGGTGATTTGTGCAGCAAGAACCACCAACTGGGCGGGATAGCGATCGACCCACTTCATGAATTCTTCAGAATTCATTTCCTCACCATTATAAATCGATTCAAGTTCAACCACTGCATCAGACAAAAGCAAAGCGAGCGACACGCGCATTTCATTTTCCAGCATGGTGAGCCAGTCGTTGATCTTGGGATTGTCTTTCACAGATACAGGCGTCTTGAACACCACTTCTTCTCCTTCTTTCGAAGCCATACCAAGGATCGAGGTATTGTCTTCATTAAGTATAATCGTTGCAATACCAGCAAACATCTTCTTAAAGTGCTTCTGGATACGCAGGATATCCTTGCTGTTACCAATGATTTCCAAAAGATCTTCATCACCAACGAAGTAGAAACGAGGGAATGATGCACGTTCACGTTCCAGGTATTCACCAAGAGCCTTTTGGATCTTGCTCAACAAATCGGCCAGACGCTCAAGCAGTTTTTGGATGTTAGGGATATTCAGCACATCCATCACGAAAGGTGACTTGTAGACCTTCTTCATGACGGACAAGAAGTCAGAGTTAATGCTTTGGAAACGGGAGGTTTCGACGGGCAACAAATGTTTGATATCAGCACTGCCGCTGAAGATTCCTTCAAGATACACCCATTGGCGCTGTACGTCAATCCACACGTCAAACAGAACATGTACGCGATTCAGCTTGTCTTCCCACGATGCGGCTTCCTCCTCAAAGACCTTGTAATAGGGTGAGAGCTTCATCGCGTTAAGGGAGTTGATATGTTCGCCTGACTGGTTGAACAGGTCATCCCAACCACGAATAAGGCGACACTTGTTCTGGTAATTGACAAGATCAAGAACATAGTTACTCCAGGTCTCCTTCACTTGTTTCAAGAACTCATCCAGAGCCATTTCACCTTGAGCTTGAAGAATGACCTCCTTAATCACAGATTCGTTGCGCTTCAGGTCCAGATCCCACAGATGGCCTATAGTCATCTCAGCAAGTGTGAAACGACCCTCTACACGGAGCATTTTAAAGATTTGCCGCCAGTGACGTTCACGAAGAGCTTCAGACTTGAGTTCGACAAGCAATGTGTTGACACGCAGGAATTGTTTAAGCATGTCTTGAACATATTCATAAGCAGCGTACTGACGCATACGGCTGGGCATTCCTTTGGTCGAATTGACAAGATCGTCGAGCTGTTGACGCACCTTGCGTGGTACAACAGATGACCATGGAGTGTCGCGAATTTCATACACAGATTGCCACACCTTGGCCAAAGCCGTCCAGACAGACTTGAGTTCGCGAAGTTCCTCGAGCACGGGGTCCAACCGATCCTCGGATGTCTGATCCAAACCAAGAGCTTCTTTGGCACGGCACACCATATCGTACTCTTCCTTCAGTCGAGTCACGCGACCTTCGAAAATGCTGAGCGTATTGGTGGCGGTATCCGGTTTGATGTCGCCCTGCACAGGCTTGCTCTTTTCCCATTCTGCTGAGATGTCTCGGATCTTTTGCTCGACCAGTTTGTCTTCTTCGACAATCTTCATCTGAAGTCCGGCTACAAAAAATATTAATAATGCTATCTCTATCTGTAGGACAAGCCATACCAATCTGTTCCTGGATAGCGTTGTTCTTGCGGCTCAAAATTTCGTTGAAGGCACTCCACTCGCCATCCACTTGATCGACATATACCCAGTCGTTGGGGAACTGGAAACGCTGTCTTTCCAAAGTCTTCTGACCCTGGCGGAAAAGATCCACGTCCTGGCCCCATTTTGCCACCTTGCGCTTAAGGTCTTGGACAAAGGTGATAAATGTAACGGCTTCACTAGTAGAGTTACTCTCAATAGACTGTTGCTCCAATTCGTTGCGAGCTTTGGACACGTCGGTATGGAAATCACGCATAGACGTTCCAAGCATGCTTCCAAACTTGTTGAGAATTTCCTTTTGCCATTGGTCGTATTTTTGGTTGACCTTGCTTTGAACCTGCTCATAGTCAATGACCAGAGGACCGAATGATTGCTCCGTCTCAGAGTTATCAAATGTGCTTCTAGCTTTCTTAATTTCTAGCAAAATCTGCTGCCACTTGACAAGGTCATCCTCCAAAATAGAGAAGACATGAGAAGCTTCAAGATCCCACAGCGACTGATACTGCAGCCAGATGTTAACATATTCGGACACTTGACGAACTTTGTCTTCAATGATCTGGTATGCATGCTCAAGAGATCCGTCACCCATGCGTGTCAACAGACTTGCATATGTCTTTTCGACCGTTGGGTTGTCCTTTACGCTCAAACCGCCTTCATAACGAGAACTTTGAATTCGAGGAAGATGGCAAACCACTGCAAGCCAGTCATGAAGCTGTGACCACCAGCTTGCGCGGGCTTGCTCAATCGGTGGGTCGAGGTACATCACTTGATTACGAATACGCACTTCGTGGACTAGCGTCTGCAGCTTTGGCTTTACGTCAGGAGATCTCTGGACTGGGACCACTTTCTCCTCCACTACAGTATTGTCGCGTATAGCAGCCTTACGCTTACGTCTACTCTTTGAGGCGCTGATTTCAGGAACGATAAGTTCCTCACTGACACCCATAAAACTGTTTGTCCAGGCCTTAATCGCTTGCTGCAGGCGGCCGATCAGGACCGCTTCAATACGCTTATCCAAGCCAGCGACCCATTGATCCAGGTTAGAGTAATTCTCCAGATTGAGTCGATCGATCTATCACAGCAGCAGTGAGCAGCAAGAACCACAACGATGAAGCAAACGTACCAGCTTCTGATTTTTGCCAAGTGCATTCTCGAAACGCTCTACTTCGTATGGACATGCCTTCATCTCCTCAATACTCTTTATAATTTCTTCGTAGTAACCGATCAAATCATCCACCTTGTCCTGGAAAACAGAGACGACATTTGCGAATTCCCGGACAAACATAACGTGACGATTTTCGCGAGCATCCAATGGAGTACCCGTAAGATAAGACAAAGGACGATGGTGTGCATCATAGGTGTTAACGAAATAATCCCAGCGCAAGTTAATGCCTAAAAGTATCCACGTGTTAGGTACTCCCTTGTCGACAGCAAGTGCTTTTTTCCCTCCTACCTTTGGTAATCATGACGTGCACTTCGTTTCGATAACCAGCAACTAGTGTGGCGATATCGGGATTACGATTCACCTTGTGGACCGTCTGAGAAAATGTTCGCACCGTTTCCATCAGACTGACAGCAAATGGATACACGCGTTTTGCATCTTTAGCTACGTTGGCAATGGTGTGCGGCACTTGGTAATTGAGCCATAGCAGGTTACGAACTTCCTTGAAAAGGGTAATGATCTGGCCATCAAAATTGACGCCAAGCTGCAGCGTGTTCTTTTGCACACGATTTCGGGTAATTTCGAAAATACGGCCAGATACAGACAAATCACGCTTGGTAATTTCTTGCAGCCAGTTATCATAAATTAATCTTGTGTCAAGTTTTTTGCGGAAACTGGTGCTTTCTATCTGTAGTTTCTGACCCTCAGAATACAATTCCCAGCCTTTTCCTAGCACATCTTCAACACGCTTCATATAAAGCGATAGCTGACGATCAATCTGACGAGCCCAAATAATGGCACCAGATACGGGTGGAAGGTCACGCAGCTGAGCCATATGGTACGATTCAGAGTTTCGATACTGCATCTTGAATTTGTCATGCAGCTTGTTAATATCCTCCTTCACGCTGTCAATCAGCTGTGTCTGATACTCTTGAATGGCACCTCGAATCTAGCAAGCAAACATCAGCTTTTCTCCTCACGTACCATCCTAGAAATGCATACCTTGGGGCGCACAAACAGAGCGTTAAATTTGGAGAACACTCTGAACATCTCATTGGCGCTCTTCGCTGTTCCCAGACGATCACGCAGACGGGCGATAATCTGGTTTTCGACACGAGAGACACGTTCATTGTAGTCGTTTTCAGCATGCACCCAGATCTCGGTACCCTCTGTAGATATTTCAAAATGAGATAGCGTCCCAGGCAGAAAACACCGTATTTACCAGGTGAGACGTCAAGCACGTCAATTACTTTGATGCTTTCATAGGCAAGTTTAACCTCTTCCTCGGCCTTCATGTCGTTCATGCTAACAGTCTCTTCTTCTTCCATCACTCTCTTTACTTGGCCATCAACAACGACTGTTGATTTTTTGGCTCGTGGACTCGTCATGACACGCACGATGGTTTGGTGAAGCTGCTCATGTTGCTTTCTAAACGCGCGTACAAAATTGACACGTTCTTGGAGCTTTGCATGAGCAGGGTTGATCTTGATAGGTAAGAATTTCTCCGATCGTTTGCGTGTCACATCTCGCGCAACGTTGGTGAACTCCTTGATCAGATCATCCCAGGTTTGGAAAACTGCTTCCGCACCAACAGTCGTATTTTCGAAATCATCGTAGTCCATAAACATGAGACGACGGCTTCCCAAAACCTTTAGGAGTTGATCATTCAAATCGCGAGAAATAGCTTCGACCAAAGGAAGAGCTCGTCGAATGGGATATGGTCTAGGAAATACATATGAGTATCTTGTAGATTTTCAAAGCCTATAGTACTTACGATAATTTCAGTTTCTTATTTAAATGACCAAAAATCATAGTCAATGAGTCGCGAATCTTGTCCACATCCGTAGCGGACAGCAGCTCGTTGAGAGGGAAGTCTTTCATCAGCTGATTGTACTTGTGTACTAACGTTCGCGTTAGTTCCTGCATTTATCCTCTCGATGAGTGAGCCTACCAAGTTCCATGCCCTCCTTCAGGCCAGTATCAGCAATGAAACTGACAGTTGCGTGAAAACGCTTGGCATGTTTAAGGATATCAAGCGTCAACGCTAGCAAAAGAGGTTATCGATTATGACTGGAAAATCACATGAATGCTATCAGGTCTTACTGATTTGGTCGCTTTTCAGCTGCTCGTCAATTTTTTCAAGGGCACGTTCCATGCTAAGCCAGAAATTGATTTCTTGAATGGCTGTGCCACTTGCAGGATCTCTCGACATTTTCGTAACTTTTTGGATTTCCTTAATCCAACCATTCACATCACCTTGCAACCTGTTCAGGAAAGGTGAATCGGACAAAAGGGCAGGGTCGATTGCTTCGACCGTTGCTCGTCGGTTTTGTTCCCGACACTTGGGAAAAAGTCAGCCAAGAGAAAAAGTGATCGATCTAATACCTTCTCTACAGCTTTTTGCACCACACCATGGATATTTAGAGTGATGTCAGGGATCTCGACATTCTGTTGAAGATGTAGCAGACTGAGTTCAAGTTCGGCCATTTTTTTCTTAGCCATGGGAACACCCATCTTGTTATCTTCGTTTTTGCTCTTCCCGCTGTCTGTAGTAGCACCGTGTCGTGCATTAACATAAGCATTAAAGTATGGGCTGACAGCAAGATGAATGTATGAATGCAAGAACTCATAAGCACTGGTTTGCCCCGGTTCGCTTGCACTGGGGGCACCGGGTAAATTGATAAACTGCAACTGAGATTGGAGCGGTCTCGAGGGATCCAAGGTAGGAACTCTCTTAATAACAGCCAATGAACCAACATGTGTGGGTAAGTAAGTGATTTCTTGAGAAGCAGTATAGGAATAAGTGGCAGGAGTGGTGTCATCCTCTGTGGACATGCAAAAATGTGTCAGCAACATCCTTTTTTTTTCTACGTATCGCTGCTATTCAGCACTTCTTCGTTTCTTTTTACCTTCATCTTTTCCTCCTTCTTTTTCTTTAAGGATAAATAACACCGGGCTCTGGGAATCGTTGGCAAATCGTTTGAGTTTTTCTGGTGTGTCAGGATAGGCAAAGATGGTGCCTTCCAGGTCAGCTACATCCGCGTTCAGGACCAACGGCAGCAGTTGTTCTAGGTATTCCTGCAGATGATGGTAATCATAAACAATCAAATTCTCAGTGGCTGGATTTGTTGTCGCGATAGATGGCGCTGGTGCCAAAGTAGTCTCTTCCTCCATCTTTTTGAAGCAGCGGGTATGACAGGGATAATCACAATTAAACCCGGGGAATCAGTTCAAAGAAGGACAGCCGTGCAATTAAGGATTTAAAAGTGTAAACGTGGATGCCTAATGTAGAATTCCTTCTGATGAAGCACGCGTCCTGAAAAAGAAGAAAAACTCTTGGTCGGACCTGCAGTGATGGAGCGGTGTGGCAAGTAGGGTGCGGATTTTTAATGTGATGACGTGCCTTACATCTTAAGCAAGTTCTTCTGCAACGTTTGACACATGAGTGCATGCTCCGCCGCTCTCACCACGAGCTGTCAACTTATTCTTAAAATTTATATATATTGAGGATCTTGTTTGATGATTGAGAGTGAGGTAGCTGCTAAGCGTGAAAAAAAGTCCTGATTTTTTGTGCTCTGCTCATTCCTATTGCTGCAGAAGAGAAAAGAAAGTTTTCGTGACTAGACCTTCTATGGGAATACCGACAAAATAAAACTAGGGCAGATACTAGACTCGTCGTTGCAGTCCCCATTTTCTTCTCGGTAGACTTGCTATGCATTTGCTGTTTTACGTGGAGAGAACTATTGAACTATCTCGTTTTGTTTTGAGGTGCTGTGCAACCTGAAGTACCTCAGACAAAGTGAACAAAATCATCCTATATTTCGATGAAGCTGTGCACACCGTTGATCTGGTCAGCTAAAGCCTAGAAATGAGTAGCAACCAATTTGAGTACCTGTTGAGGAATTAAAAGCCTCGCCTTATAGTCAAGGACATTTGTTTGTATCTCTTGACTAAACCCAATTTCTCGCTATCTTAGTAGAATTTGTCGGGATGCAGGTTGCGACGTATCTAGCGTTGTAAACAGTAGTTGGTCTCTATACTGTTGTCGATCGACCTCCGGCTATTGCTTGCAGCTAGTCAAGCGATTATCTATTTGTGGTTCCCCCTTTTCAGGGGTGGTTGCAGCTTTTGAACAATATCTAGACGATTGATTACTCGTAGGCCTTTTTCTACGTACTATTTGCACACAAGACGGTTTCTGGATGGCTTAAACATATATGTGTACTGCTGCACTTGTCCATGCCATACTTCCTTGTCTCTGAGTTTTTGATTTACGCAGTGCAGACATCCAGAAAATAGCAAGGTATATATTTGGTAGGATAGCATAAAGAGAGCTAACTACGAAGCCTAATTTCCGAGTCGATGCGTTCTAGTCCCTAAACGTAGTTCCAGCAATCTTACTGTTGGACGACTTTTAATAAACCTTTCAATCTTTCGTGGGCACGTTTATTTCTTGGATCATTCAGTCGCTTTGATGTAGCCTCTACCTTGCTAACACCGTCATCACGCATGAATCTGAGAAGGAATTGCGTTTCTTTGGCACTGACTAACTGCTTGTTCATACCATTGAATTGCTTTGATACAATCTATACCACGCCGGCCCTACTGGAGTAAACAATCTAAGTGTGATTTGTGCATCACCATTTTTACGGTCAGCGTTTATTTGTACCATTGATTGCTTCCTTGCCATCTAGATGTATGTAGCCTCACGGATCATACAGATACACAGCGTCGAATGGTGCATCATCGTTTATTAGGATGGTTATCTTTGTATATTGTTTTCTTGCTTGGTAAACTTCTGTGTCTTCATCAAGCTCATATTTGTTTATACGTCTGCAAGAGCAAATGGCAGGTAATCATGCAACATTCAATCGCTTTTTGCAACATGCATTTGTTTTCTTCCACAATAATGCTATAATCGTACATATCGTCAAGTCACTTTTGCCCAGGTGCGTGCTTTTAGTCAACTGATTTTTCGGTACGGTTCAATTGCTATCCTGTAGTCTTTACGTACGCCTCACCCAAAACAGTGTGTATCCCTAACTCTAGTTTGTGCAACAGCATTATCCTGACCATTTGCTTTCATATGTCAACCAAGTGCTTTCTCATAGTCTCTATCAACACATCACTGATAGATGGATGTATTTCCAGCACCTCCTTGAAACTAATAATGGGTTTCACAAACTCTGAGAAAGGTGCACCTGGTACGATCCTTGCTAACTGTGCTGCTCATAAAACATATGCACAATTGCCTATTTCTTTCTCTTAGAAAATGCAGAATACAGTGTATTTGATTTGGCCGCTTGGTTATGTAACTAGTTTGTTTATGAGGGCGGCAGCCAGTTTCAGCAGCAAACTATCTTAGACTGAAACGTGTGAAAGTTGTCAAGTAATAATTCATTCACAATGGTATCCGTTTTGATGGCTTTCGAATTCCTATATCCTATAAGTGATTTGTCACAAGGGTATGAATTGGTTTTAGGATACTATTTTTTCCCTACTCAATCCTTGCTGTAGCATATTCCTCGTGGATCCATCCCAATGGGTGTAGTATGTGTACTACTAACAAGTCATTTTTTAAGACGTCATGTAGGTGTTTATATCAAACGAAAAAAAAAAGGAGGTTTTACTTCATTTATCGGGAAAACCATTTCTACGTTAAAAAAAGACATACTCAGAAATGGAGATACAAGGTGCCGCAGTACTCCGTTAGGATTTTGTCAACTTAATCTTCGGAATGGCGCCGCTAGAATTACACAAGGTTTGGTGCTAAGCCAATCGCTAGCACCGGAAGGCCGCCTCTTATATCGACGAGTAGGAACCAAAATTAGTACAATTACATAAATGCTTTGGCTATATTCTCAATAGAAATAGCATTATCGTATATTCCTACTATGATGTCAAAAGACAGTGGGATTGTTTAACTAGGCGTCACCGATTAAAATAATAATTGGGACAACTTTCACTGCATGTCGGCGTGCAGAAAGTACATCTATACATAGAAACATGCTATCTGTAATAACCAGGTTCGAAGTGATGGATATCAAGACGCCTTCCATGGAATATAGTGGCGCACAATTAACGTCAAAACATTTGGTCCTTTTTTGCTTTTAGCTCTTTCGCCAAATCTCGGATGCAGCCTTTATATATATATATATATTCTGCAGTACTGTACGTTTTAGTATAATGCCAACCAATCCGGGCAGGTATGCCGATAATCCATACTGCCATATTTACTGTTCATTCGTCCTGAATCACCGAACCAGGGAGCTTTGCCTTTACTGAGGGAAGTGCCGTCTACAAGCGTTTCTAAGTTTAGCTATCGTTGCGTCTTTGTATTTACAATTTTTCTGTGTCAAATCCGGAGGAAAGTTATGAGCAAAATAACGTTTTGTGATCGGATCACTTGTTCCCAAGGAACCGAGGATATTCTGTTTCATTGAGTTTATAAACTCCGCTCATGTAGCCACTTTGATCCGGTGGCAAACAGGGAAAGTTTGTAGTGACAGTCTCCACTCTTTTTTTCTTTATAAACAACAATGCAATCACAATAAGGTAAATCGGTGCTCTAATTAATTTAGTAAAAATAGGGCATCAGCCCAGGTGTACTATTGACGTCGGTTGCCAAGGGATGGATTTTTCTGTAGCATGACATTCCGACTGATTTTGGAAAACAAGGATAGATCATCCAACTGACATTTGGGGTCTAGTGGGTAATGCGGTAACCATACGTTGGGAATCATCCTTGGTCTTGTTAAATGTGCAAAATTAAACTAGGTTTCTGTTAGTGATACAAGAAAAATCTGTGGAAGAATTATCGTAGAATCTGTAAATATAAAGTCTGTAACTAAGGCGAGACATTGCACGAAGAAATTAAGGAGACCGGATCGAGATGGATTACACCAAGAAGAGGGAAAATCGGGTTGCCTCCAATGTAGACAATGGACGAAGAAAAAAGGCAGAATACCGGGAGAACGGAAGCGTTTACCGATACACATGAAAGACATAATCTAGAGTGTGCTGCAAGTCAACCTAGTTGATCGGCAAGTGGCGGGCTCAACAATAAAATTCATTTAAAGGAACCTTTAATCGGTATGGATCATGGGTTATATCACAAAGTGGAAAATTCCTGCATCGATCGGGTACATTTCATTAGTTATTGGTCAAAATAAGGAATTCTAGAACAAAAAAAGACAAAACAATTTTATTGCTCTACTTTTCCAAAGTAGAGTAGAGCAACATGGCTATCAGCTGATTCTCACAAACGCTTTTGTGCAACGAATTCATAGCTGGTCCGCGCACTGGACAAGGCGTACCCGTGCAATCGAAAGGATGATGATTCCTCTTTTTTTTTTATTGTATTTATATTTATAGTCTATATATATAGTACTATGCTTCGCCGCCTTCCTCCCTCCTCCTTTCTTTCTTTCTTTATTTTTTTTCCGTCTCTCTTTATATATCTGTTTTTATTTTATTGTTATAAAGAACATGAACAACATTATTCCAAACGATCAGTATGGTGCTGCTAGGCCTTCTCGTCTAACCAATCCAACACCTTACCATGTACAACAGCTGCAGATGCAGTTTAAAGATCCTTCGTTCGAGCCGCAATTCATAGATCATGCGAACATGTTCTATCAAGGTCATTCATCACAAGTGTCTAGTCCTGAAGTTAGCAACCCGGTGCCTTTTTCTTCTCGATCTTCGCCACTGTACAGAAAACAAGAATTCTATGACGACCAGTCAATGGATAGCGGTTCTGAAACATTTCCTGTCAATATGAAACGCTCCTGTGTCGAACAGCAACATCCTCCAGATTTTTTTTATTGTCAACCACAATCACAAAGTGCCAATTTCGTTGACTTCAGGTACAAACACTTTGCTGGTAGTGCTCCTGCCAATATTGGGTATAGCCACATGCATCCCTCTTCTTTCGGTGAACACATCCCGAATGACGACGGTGTTACTGCGCCGGGGATGCCTATGAAGCACTCGGTGCATCTAGGAAAATCAGAGATGATAGAAAATTACGAAGATGACATTGCGGCTCAGGCAAAGTAATGATCTCTAGTTTACTTCAAATCCAGAAAAAAAAAAATTGCGGTTCCCGTGAGCAAATCGCTAATACAAACAGTACAGTTTACAGGCCATCATGGAAAAGCGGCGACGACGACGAGAATCACATAATGCTGGTAAACCCGCTAACCCCTGATACAAACAAAACTAACTTCTCTCCGGTCTTAAAGTGGAACGCCGTCGCCGGGATAACATCAACGAACGCATTCAGGAGCTCGGTACGCTTTTACCCGAACCAGCAGACGACGGCGTCAACCGTCTGAACAAAGGCACGATCTTACGAAAAAGCGTTGATCAGATCAGACAATTGCAGACGGAACGGAGCCAGTACCAAAAGCGCGTGAAAGAGCTGGAAAGGATGTTACAACAGATTACCCAGATGTGAAACCTTCTTTTTTCTTGACCGATTGTTTATTATCACCAACCCAACCCCGTGAGGAAGTGTTTGTGTTTCCCTTTTATCGAATTCTTTCCCATCTTTTCCGCTCTGTATCTACACATTTCTTCATGATATATCCGTTTTCTCTATTTCAGTCCGTCAGTACAGTTAATCCGTTAGTATAAAAAACGAAAAAGATTAAAATCCCCTTGCGACGCGCTACAATCCACGCTGAAACTTTAGCGAAGGGGTTGCACAAAACATTCAGAATGATATCATCGCAAATAAACCATACACTTGACACAAACTTCTGGTTCTTTAGGTGCTATATTAAAAAGGTGTAGAAAAGGAGGAGGGGCATTCTAAGGTTTCGGAATATCGAGTGATTATATAATGTACAACAGGATCCAAATTTACAATGTAACAGTGCTTTTAAGCTTCGTGATTTTCGGCAAAAAACGACTTGCCAAGTTCATAGCTGCTGATCATGATGGCACACGAAGGTGCAACTTTGGCAATTCTTGGAGATAAGCCTTTTGTCATACGGTGAGTGCCTGTGTTTTTTTTCTACTGGGATTGTTACCTCTAAAAAGTCCTCGCACACCATCCTGTCGGTAAATTTGTCTCAGAATGGCAGGTACACGACTTTCCTTGAAGGAAGAATGATCTGCCCACGCAAATAAATAACCGAAAACAACAACTTTTTTCCTCTTTCTTACCTCGGCCGGCATCGACTTGACGCCGGGTCTTGGCAACGTCAAAAGGGGTTGTCACAGCAGCAGCAACCTAAAAACAATTTGTTACAAAGGTCCGTCACCCCTCTTACAATTAAATTTTTTTTCTTACCATGCCAGAAAGAGCCCCTGCCATAAACGTAATGTGGAGGTCGTTCAGAGGTATAAGCCCATTGTACTTCTGAGCAACCGACTGAAACGCCCGCTTGCTCTCCTCGTAGCCCATCCAGTAGACAGCTGAAAACGGAACATCGCGCCATAGCGTAGGAAGCAAGCCACGCCACAATGCGCGGAAGCCGTCTTTTTCCACCATGGATGTTACACCTCGCAATACATCTGTTAAGTGCAAATGTTGAGTACAACGCGCTTCTAGAATTAGAAAAAATAGAATTACGTTTGAAATCGTTCACGCCCGTTGCCGCTTGTAGCCGAGTACGGAAGAGCTCAATGGGCGAGATGATGGCTACCGCAATCGTTCGCGCAAAACCGCCGGCCACCAACGGTGCATAGTCTTTCTTCTCCGTAGCAACGTAGGGTCGGATAGCGTCGCGCAGATAATCATAACCGACAAAGTAAATGACGTTTCCGGGAACAGACATCAGCAATGCTGGCGACAGACCTTTCCACAGTGCTGTCGCGCCTTCGTATTTTGCAATTTTGTAGATACCATCCTGTAAACAACAACGTTGAGCTCTCCACAATCCAAAAAAAAAAAAATTGTGATTTACCCAAGTTCCCTTGAATACCACTCGATTTTTCGAAGCGGCGTCTGCTGCGGTAAGACGTGCATTCAAATCCAAAGCGCATTCGTGAATGTTTGCGATTTGATGGGTCGGCCACGTAGTAAACCGTTTTGTTTTGTGTTTGATTGTATGCGTCCAAGTGCAGGAACTAATGTCGGTATTACTGGTAATTCTACAGCATGATACGGGCTGGATCGATTGCGTAGGCTGTGTCTGGAGTCTCATTTTGATAACATCCATGGGTGTCACCAAAAGAGAGGTGAGAACAGCGCCAGTGCAGGCAGACACAAGCTTTTCCGTCGAACTCGTCGTCGAACTGTTTAATTGCGTAGACGAAGCGGACTGGCCTGCCATGTCTGCCGAATGAAAAAAAAAAAAAAGGCAAGGGGAGCTGGTTGGGGTAAAAAAAACAATACTGTGGTGAGAGCATCTGATAAGAGGATTTCAAATCCAATGTGATAAAATGATTGGTCCAATGTTACAAACGCAGTTGCCAATTAGTAAAAAGACTCCCATCTCTCACTGCATTTGGAAAATGATGAATCTCTGCTTCTTTCAAGCACCTGGAAACAAAAAGCACGTCCTTCTTGCCTACCTTGTATTTTCCGATAAAGCACATAGACTGTACAGCATCGTTAGCAGATGAACTCGTGGTCTTTCTTCTTTTGTTTATTTATTTGGTTCTAACAACACACTTTTTTAGCGGCAAACGTCATTCTCTGCTAATTTTGAAATGACATGTTGGCAAAAATAAATATTGTACTTCTAAACATGTTTGCGTAGGATGACAAATCCGATGTCGTCGATTTGCCGGGAGAACCGCACAACGTCGTGAAACGTCCCGCAGTTACTTTACTGACTTCATTGATTAGCCGATGGATGAAAACAAACCAGACGAAGTGGCTGGTTTTCTCATAGCTGTGCACCTGAGCTTATGCAAACTGATCTCATACGCAAGCAGATCCAGGAAATCCAGGCAATCAAATACCTTGGCCCTTCCGTCCGAGATCCCGAGCAAATGGGGAACAATCCGTCCAACAAAGTCGAGCGCATTACGCACGAGCGATAAGTCTAAACAAGGTCCGTAGCCTTCAATTCACCTTGTGCGGCAAATTCGCTCGGGCAGGATTTAGCCGTGTTGCATGACAAGCAAGGATAGATAAAGAAAATCACTCAGATTAGCCGAGAGCCGAAGGAGGCTCAGGCAAACGAGGATGAACTGAGCCCGTTATGGACTACAAGGCCCAGATGCTTGGAGAAGAACATACAGTCGATGGATTGAGGACGGTATCTTTGACGGAAGAGCACATGTGTTTTCTGGGAATTGGTAGAAAGGATTCCCAGCAACACAGCTGGTTTCTTCTTCACCGAAATTTAGCATGCACGTGTCTTTTTTTTTTTTTTTTTTTGGAAAAGTT